>JAJMJJ010000069.1:0-34046 GCA_030568955.1 Geotrichum siamense (nom. inval.) | reverse complement strand
AGAGATATCTTATAATTCTTGCGGAAGTCAATAAACTTGTAGGGTGCCAATAAATTATCTTTCTTGTTGATCCATGATCCCACAATATAACTCAATAATCAGTATTCGGTTTTTTAAAACTTTATTGGTATATATCCAACGAAATCATTGTCAAACTGTCATCGAATAAAAATGAAAATAGCGATAATAATAAATAATGAAAAACGTATAGCAGAAAGCATCTATATGTACCCATAAATACATACCTAACGATGAGTAAAAGTCAAAAAGCTTTAGCAGTTGATTGAAATAGCTAGATGTTTTGATCGGAGACAAACCATATTGTATTCACTTAATTTTGCTTTGTAATGCATTTGATACTATTCTTCTAGCAATAGCTTCTAAGGTTTTAAAACATCTAGTTTCAGGAAATGCCATGGGTTCTTCAGAGATTCTTACGGACCTTATGTTGTATGAGCTAGGCTTCAAAATTATAAATGCATACATATGTCGAAGAGACTATCGATTGATTCGTACAAGATAGCTTTTATTCTACCTCAACGGTGCAATTTTGTTTTTACGGTATTATCCTTAGTTTTAGATTTCATAGTTAAAATGTAAGTGGATCGCTTGTATGCATTGACGAGATTTCAAAATCAACTTCACTTAGTATCCCTGATAATTGTTTACATTGTGACAGCTATGAACTTCAATCGGCTATTTTGGTATACTTAGAGAAAAGTATCTATGTGGTGCCATTGAGCTTAATATGGTAAGAAATAGTATTAGGCACAATTACATTGGAATGTTGTATTATTCACAATAAGGTAGAGTCATGTAGTAATTTCTTTAATATTGAAGGAAATTTTATTCCCGCTTATAGCAATGTCTTGTAGGGGTCCGACGGATTCACAAGCCTTTGGCAATTTTGAGGTAAGTAGTAATGAAAGTGTCAGTAGGCTTTTCTGGGACCAATAAAATAGACCCCAAACGTGAGTGAGTGAGTGAGTGTAAATAGTCTAAATGGTATATATAAACCTTGCGAAAAAAGTTAAAGATATAAAAGAATAATTATCCCTCAAGATAATGCAGATTTTTTATTGCGGGTTAAAATCAAATTTTGAGTACTAATGTTGTTCTTACTAGTGATTTAGAAATCATGTAAATCCCAATTTTGATAATGTCTACCTCAAAAATCATAAGCTTACTGTTGGTCTTGTAGTTTCTTGGAATCCTAATTGCCATATTGCAACAGTCTCAGTTTCAAATGTCCACGAAATAGCTCGAAAAATTGATAAAATTTTATAGTATTTCTAGATTTGTAATGATTTAAGATCTGGTCACATTATTGGTCCTACATTGAGCACTAAAACTGTAATAATACGTGTATTTCTCAATTGTTAATGCATTTTATTAAAACTACAAGTGGTTTGAGAGATTTTTGGTTAGGAGTAAAGTTCTTGAAGGCATTCTATGAAAAATGGAAAAGACTGATAATGCTTTTAAGTTTGGAAATCTTTAACTTTCCAACAAATGTGTAATTTACAAATTATTCCGTGTACATAGATTAGGTATCAATATATATCTTCAAGTCAACATTAAGAATATTTAATAGAGCTTTGACACGAATGTTTTAAGAAACAGTAGAATATTCTAAATACACGGGGTAAATAGATCTATAAATTCTAAAATAAATAATCCCAAGATGATAACTTTATACTAAATTACTGCTTATTGGATTCAACATACAGCAAAACAACAAATTGAGTAAATAAATACATAAATAAAAAATTGTCAAAAACTGTAACACATTTGAATATATATAACCGGAAATTTAGAAATCCCCATAAAAGTTTTGATCGATAGAGTCAGCCAATAACTTTTTTATAAACATGTTGTAAATTTATGCAGTGAAGAGTTACAAAATGTTCTTTGCACCTTACATACCGACATATGTGGGCAGCATATGGCAATCAATATTTGACAGATTTAATTTTTTTTTTTTTTTTTTTTTTTTTTTCAAAAAGCGCGAATTTCCTATTTTATCAATAATAATATAAAGCATAAATATAAATAAGAAAAAAATATCATCATTAAATAAATAAAAAACTAAAAAAAAAAAAAAGAATTAATAATAAAGAAAAAACCAGAAAATGCAATTGATAGTGTTGCTTCAAATGTATCAAAAAGACGTAGAAAATGAAAATTATTGAAAGAAAAAAGCCAGGTTTTTTTCAGCACTGCTGAAAATATGGAATATGATATGTAATAGATTGAAAGAAGCAGTATGTAAAACTTTTTGTAAAATAACATAGGAAAAACACGCTAAATGTCATATTTCCTTGATTTTCGTGGAAAGGCACGCAAATTTCATATATTGAAATATTTGTTATTAACTCCAACCATGACTGATGAACCATATGGCAAATTGGTGGTGCCACGTACTCAATAAATAAGCGAACATTCACATCAGGATCAAATCTTATTTGGAACGTTGCTACAAAATACATCTCCCCTCAGTTGATGTGTCCAGCCATAATTCGTTGCAATATATCTAGTTCTTGGGTACCACTGATATTTTAATTTGAGGTTTCTTCTCTTTTGTGCAAATGTGTTTTAGCATTTTTGTTATATCTTCTTGCTTTCCAGCTCCATTTTTCCTGGCATTTTTCTAAAGGAGTCGGTGCATGAATTGATCACGGTGAAATTGACATTTAGAAAAAGCATAGTTAATAACGCCATTTGAATTGATAAAATACTGTTGACATATCAATTCGTCTTTATAAGTTTTTCGGCTCAATAGCCTTTATGAATTTCATTCTCAGTTCAGATTTCAATTTTGTTTAATTCAATTCATCAGTTTATGCCATCACGACGTCTTCTAACAAACTAAAAAAAGAAATAATTAAAATTTAATTATTGAAAATAAAAGATAAAAATTTGCTTTGGGGGTGTTGATCGCTTTCTTCAATTGATGTAACAATCAATTAGTAGAATATCTGTAAGGAAATTTGGTGTAAAGAAAAGAAGGGAAAAGAACAACTACACCAAATTTTTGTATAAATATTTTCAAACACAAGACTGATACACCATCCTCCCACCTGGTTCAAACTTTTGCTCTTTCACACTCAAATTATTCTAAATCGTAAACCTTTTGAAAATTGTTAATCAAGCTTTTTTTCTATTTCCTGATCCGGAATGTAAAAATCAAAACAATCATTTCCCAATTTGGCCATTCTTACTATATTGAATCTTCATATATAAATCAAAAACAACATTCGAATTAATTATCACCAAATTATATTCAAATATTTATACAAGAATTTTGAATTGATGATTAAAAAATATTTTTTTTAGGGCCAAAAATTTAATGTTCTAAAATTCCTGTCATAGTAATCGTTACTTCAAGTTAATTTACAATACATGCTATATGGACTTTGATCCTTTCAAATGTCGTAATATGATTTTTTTTTATTAGCCCATTTACATTATTGAACAGATCTTAATAATTGATTATTACTAATAAAATATTGATTGTATATTTCTTGCAAAATAAGTACCTACATAATAAAATCATATTTCAAGCTTGATAGTACAAATTGAAGGGAATTATACTGCAGGTCGCTAATACATGCGTTAAGTAGCCTGCTGCTCTAGTGGATTGGTAAATAAATTATGTGAAAAGAAACTACACTGTGATAAAAAAAAAGTTTACTGCTCAGCGTAATATTCATGTTTATACGCTATTCTAAACTTTGAATAAAAATCATCCCTTCGATCAGCTCTTTTCCTATATCACCTGTGTAAACGGCAAGTGGTTTAAATCAATCAATTCACTTAAGATAGGTTCATGTAACCAGATGGATTAATTTGCAAAGACATCTCACCAGTCATGGAGACAAGAGAAAAAGGATATATTTGATAAAAAATCAGCTTTAAAGGAAAAAAGATTGAGTAATAACATCGCAACTGAGTTAATGTCATTAATTTTAATAAGGTATATTGCAAAGCTGTAAGAAGAATAAAAAAAAACAACAACAAGCGATTGAGTAATTGCGAGAGGAGTTCTAAAAAGAGGGTACCACTTTGGCGAGTAGAAACACTATACATTTTGGGTGCAGTTTAAATCAGCCTGGCATAAGTAAAACCACCTCACATAAATAAAACTCAGTAAATAAGTCAAAAGTAAAACTTTGAAATTGAAATATATCCAGAAGAAATAAAATAAGTTTTTCACTACAAGTTCTATCAGTGCAGAAAAATGAGATTATATCAATTAATGATTGATATAATATTTGCAAAATCGTTTGCTCAATAGTGATGCAGTAGACAATTTATATATATATTTTAAATATAATAACCATAGAATTTGTCCCAAAAGATGTAAATCAGATGGGATTCATAAAAAACCCAATGAATTAATGTTTTGCAATGTTTGCTTCGTATGTAACAAAAAAGAAACTTAATAGCTAATAATTTGCAAATAGTAACGGGAGGAAAATAATAATCCTGTTTGTGTGTGTCAATTGTATAAGATATCTTTAATGATTTATAGAACCAGAGCGGAGAAGATTATCAAGGGCCATAAAAAAAGCCGAAGGTACAAGCAAATATATAAAATAACACAATAATATAATTAGATAGGTCAAATCAAAAGAAGTAGTAGTTTTATAATTCAAAATGGTACCAATGTAGTTCAAAAACTGTTGAACCTGGGTTTATTTTTATAGAGCCAATGCAATGTTTACCAAAAAAAAAATAATACGTTCTGATACAAAGGAAACAACTTGAGAAAAATTGTGTACGAATACAAGTATAATGTGGTACAGACATGAAATACGCGTCGTACAATATTCATGTGCTGTCAACTTAAGTTGTGATAATAAAATTTTAAAGTATCAAAAGAGTAAGAGGTCAAGCTAATTATTTCTATCTTGTATGGAAACTTCACATATATGCTGTATTTACAGTGATTTTGAACAACCATGTATTTCTGGAAGGAAATCATCCTTAGTTCCAGTTTAGTAAGTCATTCACAGTGTTGCTATTTGTATATGAAAATACTGCTTTTTTTTTTTTTTTTTTGGCTAAAAATGTCATGAGAAATCACCAATATACGTACATATATGTTCAAACTACGTGAGGCGTGAAAAGTCTCAAGTAGTAAAACTAAATCACAAGTGCTAAGTACTAACCTTCGAGAAAACAGAGTGTCATTATATTACGAATTCTTTCATAGTATGTATACACATAGGTGTATATTGTAGAACCAACGAGAGTAGCAGCCGTTGAATTATTGGATCGTCGAAGCCTGAGATAAAACAGTGAAGCAAGCAGTTTTGGCTCTCAAAGAGCCACTTTGCTCCCAAAATTAGCGGTCTTGACCAGATATCCGATATCCTAAATAGGAAATAATACCCCTCTTACAGCCGCACACAACACGAAACAGTTGCCGGAAATGGCCTGGAAATCACGTCGAGAAGTGTTGATTTCAGCACAAGAAATGGCAACAGGAAAGGCTCAGATTTCAATAGAAAAGATATAAATATCACGATCTTCCCTTCTAGATCTTCTTCTTCTTCTATTTTCGTCATCGTTTATTTATTATTGCACTAGCGTACCAATCTATTCATCATCATCATGTCTACTGAAGGTCAAATCATCACTTGTAAGGCTGCTATCGCATGGGAAGCAGGTAAACCTCTCTCTGTCGAGGATATTCAAGTGCTCCCTCCTAGAGCTCATGAAGTCAGAATCAAGCTTGCATACACTGGTGTTTGCCATACCGACGCTTACACCCTTTCTGGTAAGGACCCCGAAGGAGCTTTCCCTGTCATTCTTGGACACGAAGGTGCTGGTATCGTTGAATCTATCGGAGAAGGTGTTACCAACGTCAAGGTCGGTGATCGTGTCATTGCTCTCTACACTCCTGAATGTGGTGAATGCAAGTTCTGCAAGTCTGGTAAGACCAATCTCTGTGGCAAGATCAGAGCCACTCAAGGTCAAGGTGTGATGCCCGATGGAACTACCAGATTTAAGGCTAAGAATGGTACTGTTGATCTCCTCCATTTCATGGGTTGCTCTACTTTTTCCGAATACACTGTTGTCACCGATATCTCTGTCGTCACTGTCAGCGAATCAGCTCCTATGGATAGAACTTGTTTACTTGGTTGCGGTATTACCACTGGTTACGGTGCTGCTACCATCTCCGCTGACGTTCAAGAAGGTGACAATGTTGCCGTATTCGGTGCCGGTTGTGTCGGTCTTTCAGTTGTTCAAGGTGCTGCTGCCCGTAAGGCTGGTCGTATCTTTGTTGTCGATATCGACCCTAAGAAGGAAGAATGGGCCCGTAACTTCGGTGCTACCGACTTCATCAACTCAAAGGAACTCACTCGTCCTGTTCAAGAAGAACTTGTTGAGCTCACTGACGGTGGTCTTGACTACACTTTCGACTGTACTGGTAATGTTCATGTCATGAGAGCTGCCCTTGAAGCTTGTCACAAGGGCTGGGGACAATCTATCATTATTGGTGTCGCTGCTGCTGGTCAAGAAATTTCTACCAGACCTTTCCAATTGGTTACTGGCCGTGTCTGGAGAGGTTGTGCTTTCGGTGGTGTTAAGGGTAGATCTCAATTGCCCGGAATCGTTGATGACTACATGGATGGTAAGATCAAAGTCGATGAATTCATCACTCACAGAAGACCTCTTGATGAGATCAATAATGCTTTTGATGATATGCACA
This sequence comes from Geotrichum siamense (nom. inval.), assembly GCA_030568955.1. Lineage (NCBI taxonomy): Eukaryota > Fungi > Ascomycota > Dipodascomycetes > Dipodascales > Dipodascaceae > Geotrichum > Geotrichum siamense (nom. inval.). The sequence continues at coordinate 27,325 of JAJMJJ010000069.1, read as the reverse complement.
GTGGCCAATGTATCAGAGCTGTTTTGACTTTGTTGCCTTAGTTTTGTTTTTATAGATTTTAATGACCAAATATACCATAATTTAATTCAATGAAATGTTTAGAGAAAAAAAAAAAAATACCAAATATGGCCTTTTGTGGAAATAAATGGAAAAAAAAAAAATTAATAAGTTCAACTTTATTATATATACATACTAGACTGATCAATTTAAAAGATACATATGTACATACTTATGCCACAGATTCAATAATCAACACATTAGACAATTTCTCACGCTTATTGATCAAGATTAATGTCTTGATCTTTCGTATATTTTATGAATTTTGGTTTAGGGTAATTTTATAATAATCAATATAGAGATACTCCCAATACTTTCTGACATATCTAGCATTTCAATGTATGAACACTCCAAACTCTTCCGCTTGTGAAGGTTTTTATTTCATTGACTATCCATAATCTAGTATGTCTCAACCGAATGAGATTATTCTTGATCTCAGTAAGAAGTTAGACGAAACTGGTAAACGAGATGAGTAAGTTTGTTTTACTGCTTTTCCAGAAAAGAGTCGTATTGACTAATTGTTCTATTAGATTGATCACACAATTTAAAACAAAGCTAAAAGAATCGGGATGGTATGATAAAGTTAATGATATTGCTATAGGTATGTCGTAGTACTTGTTAAAAGAAAGAAAGAAAGAAAGAAAAAAAAAAACAAGCCATATATTCTGTCTCTAACTGTCCATCTAGACAAACTGAGTCAATCGGAATCATCAAACGTTGACACTTTCTCGAAATCCATCGAGACACAAGCAGTTGGTAAGTCTATTTTCACATATATTTCAAGTTTCTTGAATTGTATTTCTGACAATATCATCATAATAGCCTTGGTACCTGAAGATTTGAAGGTGGAATTACTAAAGCAAATTCGTGATTTTGTTGAAGATTGGATCGACACCAAATAATTACATACATTCAAATGATAGTACCTATTCGTCTCACCTTTAAAAGTAGAGTTCTTTTTTTTTTCTTTCTGATGTTATACAGTGAACAATCAGTTACCTTAGTTTCTACGATCGTATACATAATAAGATTAATAAATGCTGAGATCTTTGAGCATAACTATAATGTAAACCTCTCAACAAGAATAACTTTCGTTCCTTCCATATTATATATCCCCAGTAACATATTACAACAATCCATCCTACTACACACGAATGAAAGTACTACACAAGTCACGTGAACAATCCAATAACCAATCAAAGCGACAAGACCATATATTAGGAAAAATCTACTGACAATTATGAAAAGCCAAGGCGAAAGGGATCAAATAACAATCATATCATGAACAAGGAATAATAACTTAGTGGTGATGCAAGTCGTTAACTTCTTCAATAACGAACCAGTCTTCAACTTCGGCTTCAGCACCTTCGACCTTAGAAGCACCTTCAACTTCGACAGCACTGGCTTCGTACTCCTTCAATTCAGTAGCCAAGTCACCTTCGACAGCAGGAGCGGCAGGGGCAGCAGGGACGGCCCAAGGCTTGACAGATGCAGCGGCATCAGCTGCACTGACAGCAACAGGCTTGAAAGCCTTGATTTCCTTCACGTAAAGATCTTGAATGAGGTCGGCACGGACAACACGGGCAGTAGAGAAAGTGCGACGCTTTACTGGTGATTAGCAATTGGTCCAATTGATCCAACAATCAAAAATAACTTACAGCAGAGAGACGGAGGGTGTTGAAAATCATGTTGGTGGTGTTGTTTTCTTTAATATGTGGTGAATTAGCCTTTGACAAAGAAGGTGAAAAAAAAAGGGAAAGGGAGGTTAAGTGGTAATTCTGGATGGGAAAATTATCGAGTCTGCCAAAACAGACCAATCAGCGCTCGGAACATCGGTTTGGTCACGTGTTTGTTTCTGAAAGACAAATTTGTAGTAGATGGATGTATCACAGCTAAGTACAAACAGTGAACTATTTGTCTATTCCTCCTATTAACAAAGAGGCCTTCAGAGGACAGAATCATTGGATATTGATATTAAAGTGATAGTTGAAGGGACCTGGTCTATCTATACTATGTGAACCTTTTAAAGCTTTTCACAATTTCATATAAATAGTCCCGGCTACCTTAAAAACTACAATCGTAAAGACCAGTATCGGCAGCGTCATTCTTACGTTCCTGATCAGATATTTTTACGTACTTTGACACATATTCAGCGATGTCTATCTAGTCTTGAAATAATTATTATTATTATTATTATTATTCTGTTTATAGTCCCATATAGTTACTTTAGCAATTAAAATATTTATGAAATATACATAGCTACGGAATCATATCGTGTCAGTACCATTCAAGGTAGAAACTCAAAGAGACGGAATGTTTCTATTTGGATCCTCTAACTCCATACTTCATCAAAATGGCAACTATGTCACTCATAAAACTGATTACAGAACAAATTTATTATTTTTAATTCAATAGAATCGATTCCTTCGTAAGTGTTAATTTAGTATATTTTAGTTTTGTTTAAACAAAAATAAAACAAGTAAAAACACGTGAGCTCTACGCGACTTTTCAGATACAAAAACAAGATCCCCAGATTTTTTTACTGCGATCGATATCGATGTTATTGAATAAGAAAAAAAGATACCTGTTTTTGGATTAGGAAACGAGTATAAAAATCTGAATCATCACTGAACCACTTGAAATATAATAATTTCAATACGTGTTCAAACGATAGAACTATGTCTAAACTCCAAAATCCTTTTCCTGATTCCAAGATCATTGAGCCTACCGACCACTGGGCAAATGTTGTTACTCAGGCTTGGGCCCACGTAAAACTTACCGATGCGGACACAGATTCTGATACTATACATGTCAAGAAGTTTCTTGATCTGGTTGACTATATGGAAGATCTTTTATTACTTCCCCGTGGCAGTATTTTGAATGACGCGGCACGTGAAAAGGCACAGAGTTTTATAAATGAAGATAGTACAGCAAGAATATCACAAAAGGATTTTGAAGCATTGCTGGTGTCAATTACTGGAGGAAGCTTGACTAATACCTCGATTGCTGAGTTTCATGTTAACACAGATTATGCGAAACAGTTGGCCGAAGAAGATTTGACACTGAAAAGTAAGCTGGAGTTGAATAAGGAATTGTTGTTGACATCAACGCCACTCAGTTCGAAATATTCACAAGTTTCAAATGGGTTATATGGAAAACTTCCTCGTCCGGCGTTTAAACGTAATCGGGATTTACTGGCCACTTCTTCTAGGCTTAAAGAGTCTCATGGAAAACCGGAGTTTCCATGGAAAGTTCAAACATCTCCAAAAAGACGAGATCCTCATGATCGTCGAATAATTGAGCGACAGCATGAGCAATTAGAAAACTACGACAATGATCTATCAGTAATTACAGAAGAAAACGATATTTTACGCGCTAAATTGGCGCAAGTAGAAAAAAGGCTTCGCGAGTCTGAAGACGCTGGATGGAAACGACTTAAATTGATTGAGGAAATGGAAGAAAAGCTAGAATTTACTAGTAAAGAATTAGAGGATCGTCGGATTAAAGAAACAGAAAAAATTCGAAAGATAAGAGAAGAGTACAGTCTTAAAAATCAGTATGGCAATATTGGCGATCCAATGAGATTCTCACCCCCAATATTGACTCATGGATTTGATGAATGGGATGAATTGAACGCTAGGATTAAAACACTGGAACAGAATAAACAAACATACAAAGATGTTTTACACTCGATGGAAACAGAACGTGGTGAGCATATGAAACTTATCGACGACTTGCAGATTCAATTGAAAACTATGGGTGATGAAATTGCACGACTAAAACATTCAGGGCACGGTAAGAGCCATTTTAGATCGGAAGGAATCAATGCATCAACTGATAATGGCCTATATAGTATATTTCAAAAACTAATTCCTGTTCTTGCTCAACAGACACAATATATAAACGACATCCAAGACGGCAATGCTCTCTCACCGCATAAATTCCCATTTAAACTACCTGGTAACCACTCAATCTTTAATAACATTTACTTCTTTCTTTTAATTGCATTCATTATATGTTTGTTAAGTATATGCATACCAATTGTTCTTAGTGGGATACTAAACTCTACAAGTTACTCAGAATTACCATGGTGGCAGAACTTTGGACCAATGGTTGAATATATTGGTTCTACTATCGACGAAATGGTCCGACCAAATATTAATTATGTTCCCAGTTAAACTTAAATGTTGGTTGTTTTCTTATATAGACAATATATTTATTTACAGAATTAGTACCAATTTTCTCCACATGTATGTAAATTATTGATTTTATGACATTTCTTGTATGGGTAAGACTTATATCTTCTTGAACTTGTGTTAAATGGAGTAATATATTATTTTTGTGGTTATTCTATTGACACACAAATACTATGAGACAAAATTGAATCTATTTAATAAACATGCCCACATATTGGTGCACTACATACATACCATTTTCAGGACACTTTTTCCTCAACTTTAGAATGACTTTTTTTTGTTAATGTTTATGTTTAATTTAAACAAGGGTCACATAAATACTAGCAAATGTCTAATGATTACATATGTACATATTATAATAACTAGGAAACGTTAGGAGCTATCAGGGTTAGGAAAGTTATATTAGTGATCGAGATACATTAACGATACGGATCACATTAAATTTTGCTTTGGCCCTTTATTCACCATTGATCTCTTCAAGTTCTTTACTCTTTTGCTTCATATCGCCCAGTCTATCAATTAGTACATTTTTTTTCTCATGAGATTTTATATTATCCGGACAGTGAGGAAGAAACGAGACATAAAGTTAGAGAAATAATGCACCAACAACAGATATCAAATGAAAATATGAATGAACCATCAAATATCTCTTCATCTCCTTCTACAGATTTAGGGTCTACGCCAACTTCGCATGGAGACCGGAAAAGGAAAAGGATCAAATTATCTAAAATAAAGAAAATCCAACCTTCTTTGACATCAAGTACAACGGATGATGACTTTTTCAATTTATCGGCTGGTTATGATCCCTCGGACTCACCACCACGACCTCTTCCAACCCAAAATTCTAACCAGTCTAGTGATACTACACCATCTCAGTCAAATGATTTTGAAAAGAAGAATTCTAAAGGTTCAGGAGAAAATTTGAACATGATCAGCAGTACGAGGGCGATGAATAATATACCTAAACTTAATGGAGAGAACGAGAAGATACCAGAGTTAGAGCCATCGAGTTCTGTTGATAATCGAAAATGCACTAGGTCTAGGTCTGGTACTCCTGCTGAACCAAATGTGATTACGATAGTTGATGAGAAAACTGTTTCTGAAGAACCCAACCCTCCAAAGCCTAAAATTCTAACTGAGGAAGAACGACTAGCTGAACGAGTACGACTCAGACGTCTAGAGTTAGAACAGATGAAAAAACAATCTCGACCTATTCGTTTTATTATTGAAAATGAAGTCTTATTTTTGAAAAACATACCTTCAATAGAACTTGTTGAAACTACCACAACTCAGATGAGGCATGTAAAATCAAAGTATTTTAGCGCTTTATATCCTTATTTGCAAGCTGATTCTAATTTAATGTTAAATTTTGGTTTACAAAGCAAGAATATTATATTAGTATATGGAAATATGAGGCTAGTTGATAGTTCAATGGCTCAAACCTTGGGTATTGGGAAGGATGTTGATGATGACAAGGAATTGTCAATGGTATTGACAGCTTGTTTGGCAAAAGATTTCGAAACTCAACGTCAGCGTCAATTCAATGACAAATTAAAAGAAGATGCTGGCTCTGAGGAATATGAACTCATGATCCAGAAACAAATAGAAGAGGATCGTCAAAATCTTCTTAAACAACAGGAGGAAAATAAAATAGATTACTTTAGAGTTCGCATGAGAGGAAGTGATAGTGTCACTGTGACTGTCCAAGTTCACGCAGGTACGGTGATAAGAAAATTGATAGATTATTACCGGAAGCAACGAAATATTCCAGATAATAAGAAAATTACCTTGTCTTTTGATGATGAAGATCTTGATAAAGATGATCTTGTTGGGTCCACTGAACTTGAGGAAGATTTTATAATCGAAGTATTAGTGAGTTGAAAACAATCATCTGCACATTAAAATCTACACCAAACCTACCTAATTTCATAACATGCATCCATAATATACCTTCCTAGTTTCACTTCTTTTGGATTATCCTCCCCCACATCTAATTTACGATAATGATTTATGAATGAGACCCAAATTGGCATGTAAATCTAATTCTAAAATTTGATTTCAATTTTTGTTATATTATTATTGTTATCGTTATTATGATGATCATGCTTGTTGAACTTTGGCGTAACTAGGTGGTTTAAGCTTTCTTCTTACAGCTTTGCCAATCCATGGAGGAATCAATGCTGTGGCTGTAGTCAAAGTCATTTTCCAGAGAAATGAAATCCAACCATCGATTTCAAAATATCCTTCACTAATCAACCAAGGTACACTCCCTAAATAAATTGCTAATGTACCAAGTTCTGAAATTACCATTATGCGATTCCAAGTAATAATTTCGAGCGCAACCATTATTAATTCATTGAACAGAAGTGAAGTGAAACTAAGGGCAACCATTTGAGTAAAGAGATCATCAGCAAGTCCCATGAATATTTGTGAAAGACCTTGAATAATAGTACCTTGATATAATGAGACAAGAACCCAAATAAAAAATGTTTTATATGATAAGGAACGACCTTCTGTTAGTTCTTTGTAAAGTTCAGGATATAGGTTGGCCAATTCTTCGTCAACATCACGATCTAAAACTAAAGAAAAAACGGGTGCCATAGTATAAACAGTAGCATAACCAACCATTAACCAACCTTGATATAATGCTAAAGGTTTCAACCCAGTTGAAATTGAATAAACTGTTTGACATACGCTAATAATCAAACCTCGATGAATCACAAATTGAGCAAGTTTGGCAGATCTTTTGTAAGAATTTCTTCCATGCCAGACAAGAAGTTTTGTTAAATGACAAAATTGTGTAATGGAAAAATCTGCAGCTAATGATGCTTGTTTACCTTCTTTGCCAACAATTCCAACTCCCACATCAGCTGCCTGAATCATACTAACATCATTTCCTCCATCTCCAATACAACAAACTCGTTTCTTAGTTGTTTCTCTAATAAGTAATGCTACATCTGCCTTTTGCTGGGGTGTACAACGACAGGCTATTACAGCAGGGAGGTTCACCGCAACCTGAACAAACTCTTCTTTATAAAGGGACAAAAGTAATGACAATGACTCACCATCAATCAGTAGACATGAATCAGGCTTTTGTCGCAAAAAGTCAATATTTTCATAAGCTGTTTCCCTTGTGCGGAGTTTTGTTACAGTATGAATGTACTGACCTCTAGCTACAAGCTTAGAACTCACAGCTACACATCTAGCAGTTTCAACTTTGTCACCAGTAAGCATCCAAATTTTGATTCCAGCATTTCTTAATAATTCTAACGACGGCTTCATGTCCTTCTGTAATCTATCTTCAACACCTGTAAGCCCTAATAGCTCCAAATCATGTTCTAAAAATTCTTTTACAACCTGTGCACTTAAAGCATCTCTATTAACCATGGACTGCGAGGCTTCTGCATATTTTGTTTCAAATGCATCAAATAGTGAAGATGGAAGCTTCTTCCTGCCAACAACCAGCGTTCTTAATCCTTCTCGTGCCATATTACCTGTTTCTTCTTCTAACCAATCATTGGCTTGTACAATTGGACCCATAGTTACATCCGCACCTTTTTGCAAAAACCAAATCTCTTCCTTTATTCTATCTCTAACAATAATACCCATTCTTTTATTATCAGAGTTGAATGGAAACACATATAAAACATCGTAATCAATTTGAGTATTCGATGCTTCGAGGATAAGAGATATTGAAGTTCGGTCTCTTTTAAAAAGAGAAAGTCCCACAGATGCCGTCCACTTTACGATAGCTATTTCGTCTGGAGAAGCTGCTTGATATTGAATGTTACCGTCTTCATAACTAGGTGTTACATTATGGCAAAGAGCCAATGTTGTGACAATATCCTTAACTCTCGAACTAATTTCTCTTCGACTTCTTGGACCTGTGACTTCACCAGATACATAACGCTGAACATCATCCATAGCATCACCAGAATATGAAACAGTTCCAACATGAATTCTTTTCATCTCCATATCATTTTGAGTCAATGTTCCGGTTTTGTCTGTCAGCAAGTATTCTATTCTTCCCAAATCTTCAGGGATAGTACTTGTACGAACAATAGTTTCAGGTATTGAGTTATCATGCTCAATTTGGTAGGCATAAACAGATTTTCCCATATCCAGATTGACTCTGAGACTTACAGGAATAATAGTAGAGAAAAGAATCAAGAATCTCATGATATCAATGTACCATTTTTCACCAAATCCATTTAACGCAACTAATCCTACACTCAGAACAAATACACAAGTGCAGAGAATTTTTGACAAGTTATTAATTTCTAATTCCAAAAGACCCGTTTTAGTTCCAGCTCTTGAGGTGTTGAGCGCTTGACGAGTGTCAATTCCCGTATATATGACACACCCAATAACACTTCCAGAAGCCAAAACTGTATTTGCCCATAAGGTATTGTCGACAGACAAACCAATAGATTGCTCCTTTAGAGATAAAGTACCAACAAAGTTATGGATATCTTTTTCAGGGGGGGATGCTGTAATTTTGATTTCACTGAGAGTTTTAACGTCAACAGACTGGGTTACAGGACATGCCACTCTCAGTTTCCAATCGGTTTCGCCATCTAACTGATCTGTTCTGATAAAGGATTCACCTGTTGCTTCAGATGATTGAAGCAATATCATATCAGCAGGCACACGTTGATCTTTATGTAATTTTACTAAACAACCTACCTTCAAGTTTTGAGCCGGAGATGAATGATTTACACCGTTCACAGTTTCATAGATTTCCGTATTTGCTTCCTTATCTCTTCTCCTTCTGTTAATATCATCCCATGCTTCTTTGCTCATGGTAACCATCAAAACAAAAGCCAATGGCACAATGTATGAACTTAGATATCCAATTCTGAGAGCCGGGATAGCTTGAGACAGCGCCACTAACAAGAAGTATAAGTTGAAGAAAAACTTGAACTGCTCAAACAGGATCACAGGAAAAAACGTTGCGGCCGAGTACTTAGCATTTGAAATAGCATTTGAAGGATAGCTGTACTTTTTATTCCTCTCTAACCCAGGATATACTGCTCTGTCCGACTGTTTAGTACTAGAATGTGAGGTATTACGATAGTGGTGGTGATGCCATAATTGAGCAAATCGTTTCCATGCTAAAGCTGCCCATTTGACCTTGCTAGTTCTCTCGAGTCGCTCTCCACCAATCAATGGAATGACCAAGTCATCCTCTTCCTCATCAGAAAAATTCTGTAACTGAATGCTCTCCATATTATTTCCATCAGTTGCCAGTTGATTCGAAGAGTTACGTTTCCACTTACAGTTTTTCTCATTATATGATACTATGCTTATATAAGCAATTATTATTTTTGAAAAGTGTCTGACGCGAGACTCGAACTCTTCCAAGCGTGTAGCGTTGCGATTTTCTGATAGTTTTTCTTTCTTCCCTCTCTCCAAAACCAATAATGGTGATATGCAAGTCTAACCTGAGAGAGAATATTGACAAGATACTGGCGACCAATAGCAATATCCCTTTGTCGTCTATTACCAACGGGTTGTTGTTAAGTAAAACGGCGTCTTCATCAGTTGTCACGTCGACTAAATTGTCGCGAGTTTCTCTATTTTCGGGAACTGGTGATAATTTGAATACGCCAAATAACGCGACACCACCAAATCCCTCTCCTACTTCACCTACACCTTCTGGTTTGAAGCAAATAGTACAAGAGGCTGTTACTGCAAATACAAATTTGCCGATCACATCTTTTTTCCAGAAACAGCAAAAGAAAAATTTCAATGGTATGTGAATTGTTACTGCTCTTTTTCGAATTGATAGCTAATTCTCGAGATTCGGTTTAGAAACTAATGCAACACATAAAAGGAAAGATAATGATGTAGTGGATCTAACAAATGACATTATCGAGTTGGAACCGTTAGACATGGAAAAGGAGGAACCAGTGAAGAAGAAACGAAAAAGCGAAGACGAAGTTTTGGCTTGTGATTCATATGATATAGATGATGATTTCTTTACTGATTTTGACGATGATGATACCTCAAGGGAAAACCAAATACCTCGAAATAATGGAGTGCTGAGATCAATAACAAACACTAACCAAAATCCAATGCCATCTTTTCATAATTCAAATCAAAAAGTTATATCAAGACCCGAGTCTCCAAATATTTTACAAGAACATACATCAGCATCAAAGGGAGCAAACAAATTAAAACCAACAAATGAAATACCACAACTTGAAGCCCTTCAAATTAAAAAAAATCCATTAGAATTAAGTGGAAATACGGGTATGGATAGTACTGTTAGTTGTCAGACCAAAATTATTGAACTCCTAAAAAATGAAGTCATGATTTTAAAGAATTTAGTCGAAGAACTTTTACCCAATAATACCTCCCATGAAAGCATAAAACGCGTTAATACGATTGACGAAGATGTCACAAAATATGAGAATCAACTAAGAAGTTTTAACTCTGATGGTCCATTAAGGGCGGCTGATTCAAGGACAAACAATTTATCTAAAATAGAACCTACAGTTGTTAATATACATCCACCTGCTGGATTTGATTCACAACGAGTTATTACACAAACGCCAGTGAAATTGAAAATACAAGGAAACAGTGAAACTCATCAAGATGCATTAATTCATGAAGAACAAATAGTTGAAAGTTCTCAAGCTTTATTGCAATTGGGCCGTACTGATCTTACAACGGCAAACGATTCTTTAGCTCGAGATTCTAAATTTTATATTGCAGAAGAACCTGATGACATTGATATATACGATGGAGGTGAACCTAACTACGATGATGATGTATTTTTTGATCAAGCCGTTGATGATATTGATGACGAGCTGGACCACGCAGAATTGCCATTGGATGACAATGATGTTAACGATAATTTCGAAAATCTTGACGATGATGACTTTGACTCTGACTTTGATAATGAATTTAATGATGAAGAATTGCAAAAACTCTTTGAACCATCAGGGGGTAGAATTGTACAGAAATTACCACCAGGAGTTGAAGTGATATCATCAGATATAATTATAGAAGAACCGCCCGATGTAATGGAGCTCAATGGACCTCCTAGTTCTCCTCAAAGAACAAATATTATAGTTCCTACCCCTCATAAAAGAAAAAATGAGACATTCCCGTGGACAGATGAGGTGTACAAAGTATTAAAAGAAACCTTTAAACTGACCGACTTTAGAAATAATCAACTTGAAGCTATAAATGCAACATTAAAAGGTCGAGATGTATTTGTTTTAATGCCAACAGGAGGAGGTAAATCTTTATGTTATCAGTTACCTGCATTAATTAATTCTGGAACTACTAGAGGTGTGACTGTTGTTATATCACCACTCATTTCTTTAATGTCTGATCAAACCCAGTCATTAAAATCCAAAGATATTGCATGTGCTATGTTGTCAGCAAGACAGTTTGGTGAGGAAAGAGACGAAATTTTTAATAACATTTATTCTGGAAAGCTCAGTTTATTGTATGTGTCACCTGAAATGTTGAACAAGAGTATGCAACTTGAAACTGCCCTTAAACGTCTTGAAAACAACGGGAATTTAGCAAGGTTGGTTATTGATGAAGCTCATTGTGTAAGTTCATGGGGTCATGATTTTCGCCCGGATTATAAGCTTTTGGAAACCTTGAAAACCAAATATCTAAACACCCCCATTATGGCATTGACAGCTACAGCTAATGAAAGAGTTCAGCTAGATATTTTGAACTGTCTCCGAAATGAGGATACATTGTATCTAAAACAATCATTTAATCGAACAAATCTATATTACGAAATTCAGACAAAGAGAAGAAATTGCATAGATACAATTATAGATTACATGATGAAACAATTCAAAGGTCAGACTGGTATTATTTATTGCAACTCGAGAAATATGTGTGAAACTACTGCCAAATCTCTTCAAGATGCTGGTTTAAATGTAACTCATTATCATGCATTAATGTCACCTGAAGAACGGGAGGATGTACAGCAACGATGGCAAACGGGTGAACTACAAGCAATCTGTGCGACAATTGCATTTGGCATGGGTGTTGACAAACCGGATGTTCGATTTGTGTTTCATTTGACCCTTCCTCGTTCGATAGAAGGATATTATCAAGAAACAGGTCGAGCAGGGAGAGATGGGAAACCATCAACATGTATATTATTTTACAATTATAAAGATGCTACCAGTTTGCAGTCTATGATTCGAAAAGATGATACAGATCAGAGTACTAAAGATCGAAATTTAGAAATGTTGAACAAAGTGATTCAATATTGTCAAAATTCAACAGATTGTAGAAGGAAGCAGGTTCTTCAATATTTTTCAGAACCATTTAATGCCAAAGATTGCCACGGAAATTGTGATGTATGTAAGGATGCAGGATTGCAAGTTCGGGAAATTCGTGATGTTACTGATAGGGCCAAAGAGATTGTGGAACTGGTACTTTCAGTGAAAGGTACAGATGTGACTTTGCTACAATGCGTTGAAACATTTCGCGGATCAAGGGCTAGGAGAGTGATGGAAAAACATCTTGAAAGAGCCAAAAATTATGGAGCTGGTAAATCGTTAGATCGAACAGAAGTTGAAAGAATGTTTAACCATTTAGTAGCGGAGGATATTCTGGAGCAGTATTCGAAATCTAATGTGATAGGATTTTCGACAACTTATATCAAGAGTGGAAAGAAAGGGAACAATGTGATTCGAGGAGAATTATCAGTTAAGATGGTTTTTACACCAACAATAAGTGCACCACAACCAATTACGGTGAAAAGGATGCCGATGACATCTAACCAAAATGGACCTTGTTCATCAACGCTCCCTTTTTCACTTTCTCCAGTAAGCCGGTATGCGCAACTTGAACTGAAAAGAATGCATATCAAAAGACAATTTAATTTACCATCAGTTTCAGATGTTTGTTCAAATGAAACATTGGAAGATATGTCTATCAAGTTACCTACAGATGTTGAAGGATTTTCTAGACTTCAGGCTATAACTGATCAACAAGTTGATGAATTTTATATTCATTTTCGGCCAGAATTATTGAAGTTGAGTGCTCAATGTGATGAAGGGCCTACAGTGTCCGAAATGCCTAAACTAACACGTGGTACTGGGCAATCCCCATATTTCGCAGGGAAACAAAAACCGGTGACAAGAACAGGAACGAGAATATCACAGTTGAACGCATATCAAATGAATGACGTGACATCAAATTCATTTTATTCTAGAACAACAGGAGGAATGTCAAGACCTACTAGTAGTAGAGGAAGAAGTAGGGGTGGTGGTAATCCTCGAAGAGGATTTACTTCTAAGAAGAGAGGAGTTGGACGATCAAGTGGCAGTGGTTCTGCAAAAGTATCAACTGGTTTGACAGGGAAATCAGCAAGTTCATTTTTAAAAATGATGCCTATGTAGGCATACCAATAGTTTTTCTCTCTCTCTATATATATATAGCTACCTACATGCCTGGATTGTGCTTGTCGATAGGTATGGAGAACTGAGATGCATTAACGCATATTATGTATGTCTTCATTTTATTATTATTTTCCAGTCAATAATGACTATATATTTATTTTTTCTATAATAGAAATATGTATACATATATTTATCTATGATATTACTAATACTCTGCACTTTTTTATTTATTGTATAATGTACTAAACTGGTGGAGGAAGAAGATGGAAAAACGTGTCATAAGAGTCCCACACAAATTGACCATTTTCTGGTAAATTATTAATTTTTTCTATGATGGCTAATTAATTATTTATTTTTTCTGAAAAATATCTTGTAATATTTGAATTAATGTGGGAAAAAGGTTATAAAAAGTATATGTCGTTTGAATATAAACTACATAATAAATTCTCATTTGCAATAAATAAAATAGTTCAATGTTTAGCATTACAATTAGGTCAATTACAGAAGGAAACGGCAAATTGATTCTATCTGTTACATCTTCACATACAAATAACCCGCTTATGTCTATACATTACAAGTCTTTCGTAGCCTATGGACATAACACTATGATGGATATCATCTTGGGTTATCCAGTGAATTCTCACGATACTCCAAACCTTATTCTATATAAAGTTTAGTACGTGATTAATTGGGTTCAACGCATGGTTTCCATTTTGGTATAAAACCCATTTGCCGCTTTCAGCTTCACCATTTCTTCCTCACAGCGTTTATTACGTAGAATTTTATTCAAACTTCAACAACAATGAACGAAACCTTTTCACTGAGTGAACAAGCTATTGCAGCGTCTTTCACTGCAAGCAACAATACGCCTTATTATTCTACCCAATTGGGGAATTACTATGTGAGTTTAGAGATGAGTATAATGTAAAGAATGATTCTAACGAATAATCAAATTAGTCGATTAATCACCTTAGCAATTATACATTTCTGATTTTTATGGTTGCTATGGTTAAACATGTTACGCTCAATATTGAGCCTTTGATGGAACTTCTGTTATATGGAGAGATTGTTGTTTCCAATTTTATTGAGTTTATTTACTTCGGCCTTACGAGTACGCGTTTGATTCCTTTCTATATCCTTAATTCAGGGTCATCATCTGTTAAGATGATAACAAGTTTTATTGAAATGATTATGTTTAAGGTGCAAAAAGTTACAAACTCCATATTTAATTCATTATTGACATCTGTTACAATGTTCTCAAATAGCATTGCTATGGGAAGCTCGCATATACAAATATTTGTGAATTGGCATCTATTATGTATCCTTAACTTAGGATTGTCATCTGATAGAATGTTATCAAATGGTATTTCAATTAGCATTTCACATGTACAAGAAATTACACATCGTATCATTAATTCATTATTGACAACTGTTAAGATGGTCCCAAATAGTATTTCCATAGCCACCCCACATATGCAAGCAATTACAACTGTTATCATTGACTCTGGATTGTCATTTGTGAAAATGATCTCAAGTGATATTACCATGGCCATCTCACATATACAAACATTGTTGTCTGTTAAAATGATTAGCATTGCTATTTCCACCTCTCATTTTCAAGCAGTTAGAAACTGGATGATTTCTAATGTTGGTCAAAAAATTATGTTAATGAAATGTTGTGAAACACCCAAGTATATATGTTGGATTTGTTCAAGAGTTATATATTTGACTTTATTCAACACTTCTATCTTTATTATAAGATTTACAACTACAGTTTTAATGTCCAACATAGTGAAAATGGTAGTGAAGTCTTTGTTGATGCAGATGTATTATATCTTAGAAGAGGTGATTGACATTACACATTATTGTGCCCTACAAGCATGGAAATGGTGTGGCGGTGAAATGATAGAAAATTCATATGTTTTTTCAGTATTGAAGTTAATATGGTTCAGTGTAGGA
Source organism: Geotrichum siamense (nom. inval.) (assembly GCA_030568955.1). Taxonomy (NCBI): domain Eukaryota; kingdom Fungi; phylum Ascomycota; class Dipodascomycetes; order Dipodascales; family Dipodascaceae; genus Geotrichum; species Geotrichum siamense (nom. inval.). Next base: position 11,724 of record JAJMJJ010000069.1, on the reverse strand, counting down.
TTGTTGGCCTATTTATTATACAATTCTTGTTTACTACTAATTTCTTTGATAAATATGATTGTATTTATGACTGGATTTAGTTACTGGTTGATGAGTGGGCTTATTGAACAAATTAGAGATACATTTAGGGCAACATGGAAATATGTTAACTGGTATAGAAAAGAACAAGAAGTTGAGATGAAAGATGTTATGCTATTATGTCTAGCAATGGTAAAATTAATCATCTTGTGTTCTATACTGATTTACTCAGCCAAAATATACTGCAATGATGTTGATTAAATACAAGAAAATAATGGGTCAGAATACGATTAAAACAACAAAACGACAAAAACGAAAAAAAAAAATAAAAAATTACAAAAGAAAAAAAAAATCTGCATCACAATATTTATTCTCCTTGACAATGATATTCAATCCTAGTATATAGGAAATTCTCCTGACCCAGTTATTTGTTCAACAATCCATTCCTGAACTATTATTTTACTACCTTTTACCTGCACATCCTATCACTTTCTTATATGATTCAAATTATGACTGTTATGCTATTCTATCTACCTTAAAGTTGTCATACATTGATTTCCATCCGTTTAATATTAGTCACAATATCATTTTACCGCATATCTTAGATATATCATAAAATCACCACACACTCTCTTCCGTATATTCGGATTCTTGTCTACATCATCATTAATTGTTCCACCACCACTATTTTATTTTATTTTTACAAGAGATTATAATGTCACACAAATATTACATAAATTAATTGCTTCATAGTCATAGATTACAATAATAAAATGTTCTGATTATTTACAAGCACAATTCAGTGTAATAATTAGTGAATCCAACAGAGGGTTTTTATTTGTACATGGGATTGTTGCATAGACATTAAGGGGCAGTACATTGAATATCTCTGGATGGTTTAGTCATCTATAACTAAATTGAGTTTAGGGTTCAGATTCATCAAAACGTCGAAATTTCCGATCCCTTCGTAAACTTACCATCAACACATGAATTGTACTCGAAAAGATGAGGATTGGCCTATATTCAGTGGTATTTATTGCTGCCAATGTTATTGCTGATACTTTGATAGATCATGATCTTAAACGCCCTACATTGATTGGGTCATATAAAAAAGTGAAGAATCTCGAATCAAAGGCATCTGCACCCTTGGTGGAAACTTTGGACAATATTATTGAACAATGTCCGTTTGATGTTCTTGTTTTGATAGATCAACCAAACTTTAAGGCGAGTGATTTACACTTGAATATGAAAACTGCGTCTCTATGGACTCAGTTCAGTAAATATTTTAGTAGATTTGCTACAGTTTTGCATTATCTAGAAACTAGCGAAAAAATTGATATTCATTCGACTGCAAAGAAATTTATCGACAGTTGTGATGCAGAAATTGTTCCTATAGACTTGGAGAAGAATAATTCCGAAAAGAGGTTGTTTACACCGTTTATTGATACCAGGAAACGTGTGCTGAAAATTCAATTTCCGGATTTCCAAGTCTCTGATTATGGGAAGAAAGTTGATATATTTTATGACAATGATTTGTTATTGAATGATATTATGAACAGTCTACCAACTCCATTTGTTGGGATTGTTTATACAAACACGAAAGGCTATGATCCGGAAGACGATATACAACTGGAAGATTTAGATGAAAAGGATATTTTTGATCTGGATAATGAATCGGGATACTATTTTGTGGATGAGATAATGAAAAATAGCGAAAAGAATACGAATATGTACAAACAACATCTGCATTATGATGATAAAGAAAAAGTGATACCCTACGGTGATCTAGGTCGGAGAAAAAAGCCGTTAAAACAACATCAAACTTACCTGAGAAAACAACAAGAGCTAGAAAGACTTGAAAAAGAACGAAAGCAGTCTGAGAATTTAAATAACTGGTTAGATGATGCTGTGAATCAATTGAACGATTATATTAGTATTGACAAGTTGATTATTTTCTTCTTGACGTCGTTGATCGTTATGATTACAAAATTGTTGATTATAGGAAGGTCATCATCTGAAGATAAATCTGAACTTGATTCGAAAGTTAAGAAGAATTAACTGCACTTACAATTTGTACCACATGTTGGAACCTTGAAGTTGCTCTGACAGTGGAGGGTAAAATACAGAAGTTGACATTATATTCATAAAAAATACATCATTATTAATTTCACGAATTCGACTCATACCGGCATTTGTTCAAAGCCTTGGATGTGCCAAAACCTTTGGTATATTTACAAATAAGACCTGATTAGAAAACGATGCCTCAATATGTTTCCAATCAACTACACCCTGGTCATTACCATTTGCAGGTAATGGGAACATGAGTTTCCTCAATGTAAACCCACCGTCCATGATGTTGAGATGATAATTCAAAGGATTGAAATAAACAGAGATTCTCGAGGCGCAAGCATCCCATGGCAACGCATATTGAACTTGATACCCACGAGGAGAATTTGTGAGTGCTAATGGCTGATTAAGTGGTAAAATTGGTTGGTTGAGATCGTTGGAAAATGTGACTGGCATTCTGTGGTTTGGTTGATTTTTGGAGGAGGAAAAAAAAAAAAAAAAATAGGCTTGAGGATGTGTGTGGGGGGTGATTTTAAGGTTTTAGTAGTATAATTCAAGATTATATGTACCTTAATTGACCAATGATCATTCACTATCCTCCGGGTAGTCAACAATCAATACAACTCTTGTCAGCTTAGGATATATGTAATCTGTGTATCAATGGAAATAGGTGCATTAACAATGTTGAAATCTCTCGGTTCACAGATTGGTAAATAATGACCAAGATACCATAAAGATAAAGAAGTCAAAATTATAGGTAAATAAACAGATTTGTCGAATGAATTGCCATCATAGTAAAAACGCAAATCCAGACTGATAACATTTAAAAACTAGAGTAGGTCAATCCAGTTTTATCGTGTTCAATAGCAACCTTTGAATATTACCATAATAGAAGATGATGTTGCTAGGTGTAACTGTTAAATATGTTGATCATTGGGCTATAAAATATGGATATAATACACGCTTAATCACAATTCCATTCATAATATTATATGAAAGAAGTAATTTAGGCCTTGTCATTTTCCTTTATTGTTTAGAAATTGTAATGCACAATAATAAACCATCTGGAAAAGAAGAAAAAAAAATTGTATGTATAAGATTACAAATGGTAATTTTGCATACAATGTTTATATTCATTATAATAACGTTACGTGCTGTTAAATTTTATACATAGAAATTAAAGAGTATGTGATGACATATAAAAGGAGACGTCCATAGGAAAAGAAGACGATATATATGATGACGACATATGTAGCACCAAGTGTTTTTATTCAAAGGTTTGGGAAAAGAGATGTCAAGCAAGTTTAGAATAGAAAGTTACAAGAAGGCAATCAAAATTTTCAATGTTTTTATATACATAAATAAAAACATTTCTAAATGAACGTAGGAATTTCAAGATCGAATCTGTGATAATTAAGAACTGGTTGCCATTGTCGCGATGAAGAAAGAGATTATTACTAGATGTAGTAAAAAACATATTTCCTAAAAGGGCAAAAAGAATTTTTTTTCCTCGAGAAAAAGTGTCAGGGTTCGGGTACATAATTTAGTTACCCTACTTTGTAGATCGAGGAATGAAAGGAGACAAAGAAAAAAAAAAACACCAGAAATTTTTCAACCATCCACACCAACCCTTTGCTGATATATATCACGATTGACAACCCCACCCGTTTGGGAGAGATTTTGGGAAATTATAACACACACAATGGATAAAGGATTCACAAAGGCATTTCGCCAATCGCGATGGACGTCACTTGCTAAACCATTGGAAAACAAGTTTTCAGCCCGACATACGCCTAAACAACAAGTTGTTCATACTACCCCAGCATCATTTTATCGACAAGATTTTGGACTTAAACGTACTATGCCACAAAGAATGAAATCGCCTTATATTTCGGTTAATGCGCTTGATTGTTATTACGGAATGACTGATTTTGATCGTGGATCGTCATATTATTTGAAGTTGAAGAGGTTTCAGGAGTTGGGTATTGCTCCGTCTGCTCTGTTAAATGGATCAAAACTTTTCCCTATTAATTCGTCCGTACCGCAAGGAAAAAGTCCATTTGAAGCCAAACATTTGACTAAAGCATCTAAATTGAAACGTGTTGATATTCTTAAGTTGGCATTACAAAATAACACTAAGTCCAAAACTTATAACGAATTTCTTAATGGCATTATCTCAGCTTATTCGAGTCTTAACAATACGAAATCTACATCTCTTGTTAAAGGTAACGCTGGAATTTCATATCTATTAAAAGGAAGTCAAAGAAATTTTCCTGCTGTAAACAATACTGCTGATGTTTCTGATTTGTATACATCACCACTGACTCCAGGTCGCGTCCGCGTTGCTCATGGAGCAACCTGTTTAGTAGCTATTGCAGGATTTATTGCAAGAAGTACCTTTGTCAAAAATTCGTCAACTCAAAGTATTTTGGATGAACCTATCGGTGTTTTAATTTCTAATATTACCGTTAAAGAAAATGGCAGAATTGAGGTTCAAGCTAAAGAGGCTTCTACGAAAACTCGTGCAGGTTTATTCTCCCCTTGATAATCTTTCTGTCAGTTCCTTTTCCTCATTTATATTCCTTTCTTGTATATCTACATACCTACCTAGGTAGGTAAGTAAATAGGTATATATGTATATATTATCAATATGACTGTATTGAAATTCATCACAATATATATCCATTTCATTTAAATCACGGAATAAGTTGTTTTAATTCTTCAGCACTTGTTGTACCCTTTTGATCTATTTTCTTGTTTTTGAAACCTCGTTCATTTTCATTATCAACAGATATGTATATATTAACAAATAAAGAAAATAGGCATATTTACTTTTGAAACAAATATAATAGTCCTAATATATAATATTATTATTTTCTTTCTTTCTTTTTCATCATCATGTATGAATCCAAGAATATTGCCCTGCTACTGAATCATCTTCGTCATCAGTAATTTTATTATCAGACATAGGAAGATTTGTAGCGGCGACTACATCATACATGGCATAGATTTGATCTGCCTTACTTTCCATTTCATCAACAAGTTGCTTTAGATTGATGGCAAGTTTATGCCTTCTATTCTGTCCTCGAGTTGGATCTCGTACATTGTAGTCTTCCAATAGCTCGCTATATGCTTGTTTCAAACTCGATAACTCTCGATTCATCTTATCAACAATCAGTTTAACTGCATCTTCTGCTTCCATGGATGGCCTTGGTGTAGGTTCTTCAATCCAGTCACCATTGTCATTAGTATTTTCATTTCTATTATAAGTGGATTGGGTCCGATGTACTACTCTGTTTCTATCGTAATGCTTATGAGAGTTTGTTGAATTCTGGAAACAGACATGACACATTCTTGAATTGTTTACCACTGGAGGATTGGGAACACGTCGCTTATTGGATGATACAGGTCTACGAGTTTCACTTTGATTCTTTCCTGGTCTATCGGATTTGTGACGTCTTCTAGTTGATGGTTGGCTAGATTTAATTCTTTCCTCTTCCTCTTCTTCAAGTTCTTCTGAACTAGAAGTCCATTCTGATTCATCATCTCCATCACTCTCTATTTCTTGAGGAATAACAGCAGTTTTCTTTGATTTTGTTTTTTTACCTTTGGAAACAGGTCTTGCAATCTTCGCTTCCTTTCCTTTTTTAGCATCTTCCTTTTGGCGATTTAAAAGCTCTTCTAATTTTTCCCTTATAATTTCAATGTCAGTTTTCGAAGGCTCAGAAACAATTTCGGGATTCTCTTTATCTTCTGCCTCCTTTTCCAAAGATTTATCTGTAAGAAAATTTAGTATTTCAGCCGCTATTGAGCTTGGGTTAATACCCTCCTTCACATCTTCTTTTCCCTGTGATGGAGGAGCTGGAGTTGCAGTATTTACTGAGATCGGTTGTACATCATTGTAGGGTTGTGTATTAACAGGATTATCGGTATGAGATGCAAATCGCACATGCTGATCTTGTTGGTGAGAAAATAATTGTGGTATATTTCCATCTGTTCTATTTAGTTGATTCGTATTATTGGGCATATTGGATGGTGAAATATTATTCACATTCGAGAATTGAGTGGGTGTTTGACCATTATTAACATTCGAAAATTGAGCTGGTACTTGACCATTATTGTTCATTCCAGTGGCATTTATACCTTGATTAATCCCATTAGTTGTTTGAATACCTTGATATATCTGATCTCGATTAATAAATCCATCACCATTTTGGCCCTGAACATTTTCTCTCATTTGTGGATTTGCTTGTCCGTATGTGTTATTGGATGTACTAAACGCCGGAATAGATGTTGATATTGGTCCATTGTTATTGCTATATTGTTGATTCTGACTTGTAAATCCATTATTTGTACCATTTCCTGGAATGGGCACGCCTAAACCGTAAGGAATTGAGCTATTTTTTCCCATGTTAGGTGGAACAAACGTATACGAAGATGCATTTCCATTGATTTGACCACCTCCGCCTGCATTTTCTGGAAATTTATTATTTGATACTGGAATTGATCCAGTAGTAGTTGTAAATCCACTTTCAACATTTGTTTGACCCATATTATTTCCATTTCTACTAACATGATCGGAAGACATATACTGATTCGAATTATACCTGGAATTAGCCAGCGATAAATCAAGCTTTAGTCGATTGATCTCTTCTTTCATTTGATTAATCTCTTTTGAAGCTGAAGAAAGTTTCGACGTTTTGTCGGCTAATTCATTCAAAACAGAATTTCGTTGTTCTGAAACATTATAAAGCTTTTCTTGGCTGCTCTCATATAGTCGTTTTATTTCTGAAATCTCCTGTGGATTGCTGCTATTAAGGGTAGCTTCAAGAGTCTTTGAATAATCACGAAGTGAAATTGCCATAGCTTTATATTTCCGAGCTTTCCTTTCAAGCTCATTTTTGTCAAATTTAACATGGTCTAGATCAAGTTGCATCTGCTTATAATCGTTTTTAAAACGGTCGAGTTCCCGTCTTGACCGTGATGCTTCGCTAAGAAGCTTCTTCTTTTCTTCTTCAAGTTTGGATATCGAGGATTGAAAGTTTGAAAATGCAGAAAATAAGGCTACAAAAACGATAAGTTAATAAAAAATAAAATAATCAAATAAACCAAACATACGAACCTTTCTCATCTGAATCTAATGGAACAGAAAGCAGGGTTTTATGATTAACATCCTTATTAGGTTTTCGAGGTCCACCACTTTCTTCACTAGAAAATATGGATGAAAGACCAGTGATATCAGGTAAAGTGACCGGGTCATTATTTCCATAGCCCTTGGATGATTTCTTTCCTGTCAGTGGATTATTCATGCCAATACTCTGAAAAAATGATGCATCGTCTTTATACCCGTTTGGAATTTTGAAAGATGATTTTCCATCAAACTTTCTCAATTTAGGTGACGATGCAGAGGACGTGACTTTACTGTTGGATCTTCCATGTGAGGAAAACATGTTGTTTTCTTGACGTCTGTAAGGTAAAGGCGATCCGGTACGGGACCACGGCGCCGATCTCCCCACCTCAATGCTATGGTCGATCGATGAACTATCGTCATCTTTCGCCGGATACGCCAAAGAAAAGTCATCGAAATGTTTCTTAACTTCAGAAGCTGGCACATGTGGTGATAACACATGATTATTGTCATACGAATCGCGTCGGGGAGTTCTATCTTGGAAAACCTTTGATGCACGTTGTTTATCAGATTCAGAGATAGCAAAGTCACTGTCATCAATTTTGCTGTCGTACTTATTTATCATCGGTTTCCGTGGAGTTAGATGAAACTTATATGGCGTTGCTGCCACTCCTGGAGTTGTGCCATCTCCATTAAACTTGGGTATGGAAATACTCGCGTCACTGATATCTATGTTGTCGAATTGAAAGCTTGAATTCTGCATGGTAATACTTGATGACAGTTATGCAGTCGATTGTCCTTTTTTCTTTCTTCGGAAGAATCCCTCTCTGACAATAGTAGTGGAAGAAGAAGAAAAACAACACGATAGGAGTTAACGAGTATATATTGTATAAAGGAAGAAGAGGAAGAAAGAAAAAAAAATAAATCACCACGCTTCGTTTCAATAACGCGTTCTGTCTGTTGCCCTGGGAACCAAAATACCCATACCCATTTATAATATATGTCATATGTTGTAAGTACCAAGTGTTAAGTTGCTAGTACTTAAGCTACAACTTTGACACGCTATAATCATGCAATGCTAAAATGTAAAAAATAAAAGTATCATGTTTTGAATAAATAATGCAATTACATACTGAATTCGTCTTTGAAAAATGGGAATCCATTTACATTGGCCCAAGTTTCCGTCTCCTTCAACAACATTTCAGTTCCCGATGCAAGAACCCACTGGCCACTAAGATCACCTGTTCCGTATTTCATCAACCTGTCTAAACAACAACAGGCATTTCCATCGACTGGAACACCGCATAACCATGATTTGATACGAAGGTTAAGGACTGGTCGTGAGTTAAATGTAATTGGAGTATAATCTCCCGCCCCTGAAACGTAGAGAGGCATTGTTTTATCATTACTAGACAGTAAAGGAGATTCTTCACAACAGCTATTCACAATATCAATGACGAAATTATCATCATCATTTTCGGTGTAGTACCATGACGTTGGCGGATGGCCGGTGACATATATTTCCACTTGCCCATCAACTAGGGCAGCATCATCTAATCCCAATGGTTTAAGTATATTTACTTCAGTACTATCACGAATGGCCCAGATGAGTTTGACTGGAATACCCATAGATCTGAGTTGACGCATAATTGGAGCACAGAATGCTATACCAGTACCTCCAGCCACAAACAAAACTCTTTTCACCAGCATTTTCGAAACATCATCGAAAAATGCTGAAGGCATACCTTGGTAAGGACCAGTTACTGCATAAGAACGTCGCAACTTAATGGGGTATCTTGTTTTTCTGATAGTTAACATAATATTTGGGTCTTGCGGTAAAGATGCAATGGTATAAGGATGAGAAGAGTTGAACCAAGCTGAAGGGCTGGTTAGCGGATCAGAAATTCTTAGATGTGATCCAGGAACAAAGTATTGTTGTAACGACTTCGATACTCTTTCCTTGGGTATAGAGATAAAGTAAAGATTCTGCGAAACAAATTGGACTGGTAACTTAATGTTTCTCGAGATCAATATTCGATATAGGGCCTGTGAGATAAGGACGGTGGCACAAAGACACATGTACCATCTTGATGATTTTGAGTGAAACATAATCAAGGGGATAGTGACCCAAGTGACAGTGTAATGGATAGAAAAAAAGAGTTTGTAGCATTTTCTTCGAACAAACTTGACAGAAGAAACTCCTAACGTTAGGAATAAGAGGAAAGCTGTGATTCCCGAGAGAATGGACCAATGTGAGAGTTTGTGTAGTTTATTGTGAGTTAGATATACTAAGAAGTAAGTAAGGGCGTGAAAAAATAACATGGAGATCAAAATGCGACCCAACCATTTGTGGATTGGAATGAGTTGTAGATAAAATGTTTGTGGGAGTGGTGATGGTTTCAATGAAAGGAAATAGGTGAGAGGAAATAGGGCGACAGGTATTCTTCCCAACCGTTTAGCCAAATAAACAAGATCGTAGTGAGTTTCGGCAAAGGTAAAGAATAGAATAAGAAGAATCCATATAGAAACGATCCATTTCAGATCAAGTTTTGGTGGTTTGTAAGGATTGGTTCGAGACCAAGAATATCGATACCATCTTGATTTGTCTCGTTCGAGCCTTGGTCGTATCACACAAAAGAAGGTGAGTAACAGCAGGAATCCCACGCTTGTTGTGAATGTGAGACTCATGTATTTGCTAGAGATAGCAGCCCTTACCATCTTTTCACTGTGTGATGGTCTATGTGTGAAATGCCATGGCATTTTTTGCTATGGACAATTTGTGATGAAAACTTTTCTGGGGGAAGAAAAAGAAAAAAGCCTCCACTCCGGAAATATAAATTGTTCTTTAATGCGGGTCTGGAAGAATAAGGAAATAATCTGTGTGTTCAATCCTGGTGTCAAGCACTTTCTTTCAAACACCTTTTCTTCTGGACTTGTGAATAATTTTATTCATATTCTATGTTTTTAATGCTTTCAAACGCATCTATGTATCATTGAAAGTTGGTTTCACTCTGTAAAAGTTCATTATAAGGTATTATACACGACCAGTCAGGTTACGTTACCTACATACAATACCATAAGTGTTAAGACCAAGTTTTATTTCCTTTATCCTAAGTCTTATCTCATTTGTGATACATCCTTTCTTCTTTTCTAAACCGAGTCAATAATCCTTGCTAAGTTGTATTCTTTCTGATGAATATAAGCATTACCTGCTGTTCATATTAAGTACTATCCTTTTTGAAAATCATAAAATAATTTAGCATAAAGGTTGAAAAGTGACTAAAACTTTTGGTGTGTACATGTTGTTATTTCACGGTTGGTTGTAGATATAAAACGTATAACTCGTTATAATTCCATTATCTTGTGTAATAAATAATAATATTATCTAGCGACTTATTATTTCACTGGAATTTTTGTAGTAATTAAATTCCTTTAGTTTATTCATGTAACTCTAAACTGTGTTTTCAAAGGATTAAAATAAAATATTATGTGGTTACATATTCTATGGAAATACATTCACCAAAAGGCAATATAAGTCGTATAATATGACTATTAACTCATTATATGAAACTTTTGAACAATTTTTAATTTTAATATATTTATTTATATAGTATTTTCTTATACTACTTAATTTTAATTCCTTTTTCCATTTCTTTTTAACCATTCCAATCTATCTTCTACTTATAATATACCAAGAATCTTTGATACTCGGCCCAGGAGATTTATGCCTCCATATTCTATTAATCGTCTGACATCTCTACGTCAAGATCTAAAAATTCTTCCATCATTTCCACGTCGATATCCAAGGGATCATTGACTTCAAACATTTGGTCATTGTAGTCTTGCATTTCAATATCTTCACATTGATTAGGGATGTTGAAAGAATTAAAATTCAAAGGTGGTTCATAATCTGGCATTTCACAATCATAATCTCTATTCAAATAATCTTTAACAGTAGTTGCAAAAGTGTAAAGTTCTAATTCAGAGAACCCAAAGGACCTAGTGCCAGCTCTAGCACCACCTGGAGGAAAACCAGTTGGATTATTCTGATGAAAATTCTTGTTTCTAGATCTTCTATAGTTTCTTGGTCTGTATTCAGCTAGTAATTCAATTTCCCTTGGATCAATTATATATTCGTTTACATTTATTGTAAACAGAACAGGGAAGATGTATGTAAAAACTGTTTTTCTACCATTTTCATGATACCAAATTTTGGAGAAAGTCAAACTGTCCCTTAATTCAATAACTACCCTATTTTTTTCATTCTCAATAATGTCGAAATCTTTTTCATCTCCTTTTTCATAAAGTTTGCCCTTGTAAATTAAAGGGATTTCAATTTCATTCTAATTTTTAAATGTTAGTACAGTAAAAGAAATATAAAGACAAAGACAATCATACCATAATGAATAAGATTTCACCACTCCACTTGACGATATTATTGACATAAGTATTGTTTCCAGATCTAATTTTTTCCGTTGAACTATTATTTTGAATAGCTTTCATGCATTGAA
>JAJMJJ010000068.1:0-57496 GCA_030568955.1 Geotrichum siamense (nom. inval.) | reverse complement strand
TAATAATAATAATAATAATAATAATAATAATAATAATAATAATAATAATAATAATAATAATAATAATAATAATAATAATAATAATAATAATAATAATAGTAATAATAATAATAATAATAGTAATAATAATAATAATAATAATAATAATAATAATAATAATAATAATAATAATAATAAATCAGATTAAAGTCCTATATAAAATCTTATAAGTAAATATAATACCGACATATGTAATTAGGTTCCTAAGAAGGTAGGTAGGTATGGTATATACATATGTATGTACCTAGTCAAAATAATTGAAATTGGTGATTGTGTAGATACATATACCCTGCTTTATGGTGTAGTGATTTTACGTACAAGTTTCAACTTCCAATTGCCGGTCTGTCCGGGGGTGTCAAATTCCAGTCCCTCGTTCAAAATTGGCATAGGGCCCATTTACTTCGGCATTTTTCATACAAAATTCATACATTCGCTAACTTCCTTACTACGGTACATCTGATTTCTGGGTTTCTCCATGGCCTTGCCATGTTTCCATAATATATCCCAACCTGTCATATCTAGAGCCTGTACATGTAACAAAGAAAACAACTCTCAGATAAAACGAAAAAAGAAAGAAATACAACTGTTGTTGTGGGCTTATTACAACAGTAATAATAACGTAAGGCAACAATTATTAGTAATCAACTACTATAGCCCACATGGCCCAAGCCGAAGGACTGAGAATTGGTTCTATTTGCCACGAAATCAATTCTACCGCTACAGTTACTACTAGTATTACTATCATGTAGCATGTATGTCTGCACAATTCATGTTCTATATCTTCCAGAAGTAACCTAACTGTTATTAGCATAACAATGTGTGTGTGGAAGGAATAATAATCCAAATTGCTGAACAAGTAATTTTTCAATCCGGGAAAATGGAATCAGCAAAAATCTTCTCTTCCTTCAAACGACGTCATTTTTCTTTTGAAAAGAGGGAAAGAAAGAGAGAAAAGAATGAAAGAAAGAGGGAAGAAAATCTGGGGAAGATGAAACAATTCATCATCATGGTTAATTCATCAATTGATTGTTAATGTTTTCATCAATGGTTATAATTGGTCATAATTTTCGGATACTTTTGTGCCGGTAGTGTCAGTTGACAGACAGTGGATTGAGATTACATATTATCGAAGTTCAACGTTTGTGCTAATTTGAGCATTAACCATAGATCGATTGGATAGTTTGAATTCAATGTGTGAACGTGGACTGTGTGGACATGGAATGTATAAACGTGGAATGTATAAACATAGAGTATGTGATTGTAGAGTATTTTATTTTTTAGCTTTATTCGCTATGGTGTCTATAATACTTTTGTCTGCTAATAAATCCTAGAACTATATATGTTTATATAGAAGTAATATCTTTGGGTTAGCTCATATTGAGCTCAGTTGGAAAACTTATCCTGGTTCCCAATTCTTGAAGTAATTGCCTTCTGATATTTGTTTGGCAATATTTGTAGCAAGGTAAGCTGTTTTTTGTATATCAACATATTATGTAGAATGTGTTGTCGAATAACGGAAATATAAAGAAAACTCGGAAAATAAAAAAGAAATAAGGATTAATTACATAATTAAGGGTCGAAAGCCAAGTCTGAGCGGAATTATTGAACCCAATTAAAGGTTTAAAACGGGAAAACTTGAAAAAGAATTCCACGGGTGTCCGGGGAAAAGAAACAAAAAAGTCTGGGGTTTATCTCGATTTATAGTGATACAGTTCAATATGATGCTCACATACATCTTTACCCCGGATATTGTGTCTATAAGGATATTCTCCATATTCGTTCAACATTTCTTATCAAAGACCAACTTCCCTATTATCGTTGTCAGTGCCTCTTCAAGGAGAAGATGATGTCTACATAGATATGTATTCACAGTTATATACTTATGTATGTATGCTACTAATACACTGTGTTATCATTGGTCCCGCCATTCCGAGAACTATTAACCGCATCCCCATCAATAGCCTATTATGTAAAGTACTAACTACATCATCTACTAGATGTTGAGTCCATTGCAGTGTATTCAACCAATTAAACGCATACAATTATTCCTTTACGTAAAGTACCTGAATATCATTATAGGGCGACAGCATTATACTGTGGCAACATTTAATGAAACCTTTACATAACGATAGAATAGGGAAATAGGCCTGAGTAGAAAACCTGTGTGAACAAAATCCATTCAACTGATCGCAAGAAAAGAAATGAAAACCATTTTGTCTTTTCTTTTCCCCTACAAAAAAATTACTTGGTCTTTATTCTCTCTTGTTTCTTGTTCAATATAAATATAATCCCTTTTCCCTCCTTTTTTATGTTTTTATTTTGATTTTTTTTCTTACTTTTCCATTTCTTTCTCTTTCTTTTTAATTGATACCTTTTTTTTTTGTTTACGACCAATCACTATTCCCACATATATAATATATTCATTACAAAGGAAAAAAAATGACCCAACCAGTCGTTCATGAAGCACATGGAGTTGAGGCTAGACATACTCCTCAAGCTTTCTTCGAGTACGTTAATCCTTTTGATCTGGAATTCAATTGCTTCTTTACTAACTAACAATTCTTTGTTATAGTAAGCATCCTGCTGAACCCCATATCAGTGGTTTGGAACACTATAAAGAGCTCTATGATCAATCAATTGCAAATCCTAACAAATTCTTTGGTGATCTTGCTCATGAGCTTCTTACTTGGGACCATGATTTCACAACTGTTTCTTCCGGTGGTTTCGAACATGGTGATATCGCTTGGTTCCTTGAAGGTAGATTGAATGCATCCTACAACTTGGTTGATAGACATGCTGCTAAGAATCCTGATAAGGTATGTATATTTGTTTTTTATGTTCTTTTGAGTACACAACTGTCAATTGTGTACTCTCAATATATTATGTGACGTGATTAGGGGAATGGTGATAATATTGCCTTATTTAGTTAGATAGGGAAGCCAAGTTATATACTCTTCCAATCGGAAATTTCCTAGGAAACCTAAAATTTCTTGAAATTTTTCCGTTGTCTTTCTCAACAATTTCTTTCCCCTGATTACCTCATTTATCACGTAATCATTTAGCTAACCACACACAATTTGAAGGTCGCCATTATCTACGAAGCTGATGATACTCATGAATCACGTCAAATTACTTATGGTGAACTTCTCAGAGAAGTCTCTAAGTGTGCTGGAGTTTTGAGAAGTTTTGGTGTTCAAAAAGGTGACTCTGTTGCTGTCTACCTTCCCATGGTTCCTGAAGCTCTTATTGCTCTTCTTGCTATCTCAAGACTTGGTGCTGTTCACTCTGTTATTTTCGCTGGTTTCTCATCTGGTTCTCTTAAGGATAGAGTTAATGATGCTAAGAGTAAGGTTATTATTACGACTGATGAAGGTAAGCGTGGTGGTAAGGTTGTTTACACCAAGAAGATTGTCGATGAAGGTTTGAAGGATACTCCTTCTGTAGAGAAGGTTCTTGTTTTCCAACGTACTGGTAATGCTGTTCCTTGGACTGAGGGCCGTGATTTCTGGTGGCACGAAGAACTTGCTAAGCAAAGACCTTTCCTTGCTCCCGTCCCTGTTTCTTCTGAGGACCCTCTTTTCCTTCTTTACACTTCTGGTTCCACCGGTTCCCCCAAGGGTGTTGTTCATGTAACTGGTGGTTACCTTCTTGGTGCTGCTGCCACATGTAAATATGTCTTTGATATTCATCCTGATGATGTTCTTTTCACTGCTGGTGATGTCGGTTGGATTACTGGACACACTTATGCCTTCTACGGTCCTCTTCTTCTTGGTGCTACCACCATTATTTTCGAAGGTACTCCTGCTTATCCTTCATACTCTAGATACTGGGAAATTGTTGAGAAGTATAAGGCTACTCAATTCTATGTTGCACCTACTGCTCTTCGTCTCCTGAAGCGAGCTGGTGAAGAATATATTAAGAAGCATGATCTTTCTTCTCTTAGAACCCTTGGTTCAGTAGGTGAGCCTATTGCTGCCGATATCTGGGAATGGTACAATGAACACATTGGTAACAATGACTGTCACATTTCTGATACTTACTGGCAAACCGAAACTGGTTCCCATATTATTGCACCTCTTGCCGGTGTTATCCCAATGAAGCCAGGTTCCGCCACCCTTCCATTCTTTGGTATTGATCTTGTTCTTATTGATCCTGTGTCAGGTAAGGAGATTGAAGGTAACGATGTCGAAGGTGTTCTTGCCATTCGTAAGCCCTGGCCTTCGATTGCTCGTACTGTCTATAATGCTCATCAAAGATACCTTGAGACTTACATGAAGCCCTACCCTGGCTTCTACTTCACAGGTGACGGTGCCGCTCGTGACCACGAAGGCTACTACTGGATCCGTGGCCGTGTCGACGACGTTGTCAACGTCTCCGGCCACCGTCTATCCACTGCCGAAATCGAAGCCGCTCTTGTCGGCCACAAATCCGTCGCCGAATCCGCCGTCGTTGGCATTGCTGACGAACTCACCGGTCAAGCCGTCATTGCATTTGTTTCTCTCAAAAACGCTGAAAACTCCCCTGAACTCCGCAAAGAACTTGTCCTTCAAGTCCGTCGAGAAATTGGTCCTTTCGCTGCTCCCAAATCCGTCATTGTCGTTGATGATCTACCCAAAACTAGATCAGGCAAAATCATGCGTCGTATCCTAAGAAAGGTGGTTTCTGGTGAAGCTGATAGCATTGGTGATACTACCACTCTTAGTGAACCTCAAGTTGTTGATGAAATCATTGAAGCTGTTCAAAAACAATTTAAAATCTAATTTTTTTTTTGTTTTTGTGTGTTTATTATCTCTTATATAAAAAGTTGAAAATAATCTTTGTATAACTTTGTTAATCTATTATTATTTTGTTTTTGTTATTTCTATTAATATTATGAGATGATAAATTTGTTGTAATGTTAGGAACATACCAGGACTAAGCACACAGTAAAAGGAACAATACGGTCATTTTACTCAAAAATATGAACGTCCTCGACAACTTTCCCCTCTCCGTACTCGGGCATATTTGAACAATTTATTTGTTTCTTACTATGTAAATAAGAAACCATGTATAAACTTTTTGATCGATATTTTTCTTGTTGATGATGGGAGATGGAATTCCTTTTTCTCGTAATGTTTCAAAATAATATCTCTTAATAACAACAAATATAACTCAAATAATACAATATGGGTAATCTAATAATCATTATATAGATAATGTTAATAATTTTATGTAGTTTGAAATTCTCATTTCCAGCCAAAAAAAATAAAAAAAAAATAAATCTATTATACGTTCAAAATAAATAACTTGATATATAAACATCATAATACATGTACACGTACCCATGCAAGAAGCCAGCTACCTTCTTCTTTTCTTTCCATTACTAGATCCACCAGTACCGGAATATTTCTCAATTTCCTTTTTACTAATAAACAATCCATTTCTTGTTTCTCTTCCTAACAAATTAATTTTAAGTCCTCTTTGACGTTTTTTCATGGAAGAGGAGGAAGAGGATTTGGCGGTTTCGGAGCGGGCAAGAATGATACCAGCTTCTTTGGCTTGGGTTAGACGACGGTGTTTACGTTGTGATTGTTTGGCGTTCATGCCTTGTTGCATGGACATGGGGTGTTGAGCGGGTTTAGGCTTGGCCATGCCAAGGGCGTCGAGTCGAGAGTCGAGGGTTTTGTGGCGTACGCGGCCGGTTATGCCGGTGGAGATATCGACCCCGGAGAGACCAGCTTCGGAGAGAATGTGGGATTCTTGGATAAGACGTTGAAGTTTAAGATCGTTGTCAAGGTTGAGTTGATCTTCAGTGGTGTCGTTGTCGTCCTTGGAAGTTGCAGGTTTGGAAGGGTGGTCTGGGAGGGGCTTGGGGGCTTTGGATGTCATGAACAGCTTTTTGTCGTATTTGTTGACTTCTGATCTGGAGTATGATGACGAATCAACAAACTTCACCACTACTGGTTTGTCTTCTTCATCCTCTTCTGAACTTTCTTCACCACTTGGCAGATTGTCATGATCTATTTCAATATCGAAATCCTCATTATTATCATCATCTTCATCCAAACCCTCAATTTTGCTCGTAATTCTTCCTTCTTCTTCTTCTGATGACGATGATTCATCTTCTTCACTTACTCGATTTGCTGGCACATCAAACCCTTCAATATGCCCAAACTGTGCTTCAAATTTTCGCTGTAGTAATGCAAGATATTCTGAATTATCGGGTTCGTTATCCGAGCTTTGTTCTATAGGACGATTCGATTTTCGTTTAATGGTCATCCTATCTATATTTATTCCATATGTTTGAATGTGTATACATGCCAGAAAAAAAAAAAAAAAAAAAAAAAAAATTTGGTGAATGAATGAAAAATTGGGACTTTCAAAAACAGAACTCCCAATTTTCAAATCTAGTAAAATATACTACCACCATATACCAGAAACTTAAACGTGAAATAAAAATACAATGACCAAATTTAAAGGATGTATTGATATTCACTCAGGCAAAGTGAAACAGATTGTTGGGGGGACACTTGAGACTTCCAGTTTAAAGACCAATTTTGAGTCAGAACAACCCAGTTCTTATTATGCACAGCTATACAAGGACAACAATGTCTATGGAACACATGTGATCAAGTTAGGTCCTAACTGTGAAGAAGCAGCTATTGAAGCACTTTCTACTTGGCCAAATCAACTTCAGATTGGAGGGGGTATTACAGACAAGAATTCAAGCGACTGGATCCACAAATACAATGCCAGTAAAATCATTGTCACTTCATATCTTTTCGAAGACAAAGAATTTTCATTCTCTCGACTCCACAAACTTCTCCAATCGCTCAACGGCGACACCACCAAAATTGTCATCGACCTCAGTTGTCGCCGCAAGCAATCCACTACCAGCAATGAATCCAAATGGTACGTTGCCACAAACAAATGGCAAACCGTCACAACATATGAAGTCACCGAACAACACCTCAAAGATCTCTCCCACTACTGTTCCGAATTCCTCATCCACGCAGCTGATGTCGAAGGCTTGTGCAAAGGAATTGATACTGAATTGGTAAAAAAATTGGGCGATTGGGATGTAGGTATTCCAATTGTTTATGCCGGTGGTGCTAGTTCAGTTTCGGATTTAGATTTGGTTAAGAAATTGAGTAATGGTAAGGTGGATTTGACTTTTGGATCGGCTTTAGACATTTTTGGAGGAAACAAGGTTACATTTGAGGAAGTTGTACAGTGGAATAAGAATTCTGGTAATAATTGAAAATAAATTAGATGATGTATATCTTATATGGTGAAAAACATGAATATACTTTGCATACACAGAAATTATATATATATATATATATATATAGAATTTTACACATCAAAGCTTTCAACACAGTCAAGAACCAACCGTAAATCAAATCTCAAAGCTACATTTTTCCAATTCAACAAAAACCTATCAGGTTTAATCTTTTGTTGTTGTTCATCCAATCCCCAAACTCCTGAACATTGACAATGTGAATCCATTTCACTAACTCTAAGCCGTCTACATTTAACGCATTTGAGGTCCTGGACTTGATAGATTGTAATCCATTTCATAATTGAAAGGATGATTAGTTCCTCGATTCGCATTTTGTTGTATTCTTGACCACATTCGTTGCAGGAGGATAGGGAGGAGGTGTTGAAATCAATGTCTTGTACGTGGCCACAGGATTCACAAAGGACTCGGGAAAGGCGAAGTGAAGGGATGATGGGTGATTGAAAAGAGCCGTCTGAGGAGAATTCGCGAATTTCGAATAGCGAGAGGAGGTGACGACGGAGAAGGCGGACTTCTAGGTGAAGTTGTTTGGATAATGAAAGGATTGCACAAAGTGTTTTGACGAGATCTAGAACAGGATTGCGCGTGCCACGAGTTTCAGAATTGGATGGGAATGAAGGTATATCGAATTCGTGAAGTCGGGGATCATCTAGTGACAGACCATGAATATTGTTAGAAACATCAATATATCGACGTACCAGAAGTTTTACACGCCTTAGAATTGATGGCTCCATTGATTTGACAACACCTTTAAACACTCCTTCATCATAGTCCTCCGTAAGTTTGTTAACCGTATGTTTTGGAAGTTGTGTTAATCTTGGTTCTGCATTCGAATCTGGAGTAATCCATCTCTTGTAAACATTTTCAATAAATTGTGACACATAACGATCTAGTTCGTCTGCCAGAATACTTGGCAAATACTGTCTAATCTGCCAATTCATATCCATCTCCAACTCACTAGCTTCAGAGTCATACATACATTTCCCACCATAATTAATATCATCCATCCACAACAACGTATTCCAAAATCTAGTTATTCCAATATCTAAAAAGTTGAACAACGATTTGGATCGAATCGTTTTTACCAAGTATTCTGCATATGCAAATCCTGATTCCACACTTGATTTAGTTGTCAAAAGCAGTACTCTGTTTATATCCGCGTATACAACTTTTGATCCTGATCGTCTAAATTCTTTGATAAGTTGGATTAAGGCCTTTTTGATAAGCGTGTTCACGTGGTAGTAAAGTGTTCTATTAAACATCATTGAGCTACGGGATGTAATCCAAGGCATTAGAGAATGAACCACAAGATCGGCTTGGGGATTACTTTCAAGCGCCTGATTCCACCATTCATTCACCATCTCAGTAAGAACAGATAACGCCGGGGCCGAGAATGAGTTCTCCACAAATGGCACTAACTCATTATTTTCATTTTCAATCATAACTTCAGTTTCGCTACTCATTAACGATGCCGTAAGAATAGTATTAATAGAAAGATTTGCAATAGACAAGTCAATGCAAACATTTGTATACATTCCAGGATTATTAACCGTAATCAAATCAAAATTTTCTGTTTCTTTTAAAATATCATCCTTCTCAGAACCACCATCAGAAGGGAGTGGTGACTCTGACCACCACAATACAATATTATTTTTCCTCAACCGACGGGAATAATTGATATCAATAACATATTTAGCATCATCACATTTCAAATTGCACAGAGGAATACTAGAATATCTTGAAAGTTCCAATAAATGTGAAATCCATTTCGAAACACCAAAATACTGTGAAATAATTTTCTTGGTGATCGACTGCTGCCAACCGATAGATGGGACATTCAAATTAGACGATTTCAATCTAATGATAGGGTATTCATTCAAGGCCCTAATCAATTTGTATAGACGTTGAGGATGTGGCGATTGCAAACAGATTATAGTTTGTGTGCTTTGCATTCCTTCCAAAATCTTGTTCATTTGTTTGTAAACTCTTGAGATATCATCAAAGTAGAAATCTTCAAATACAAGATTAGGGTCATATTCAAAAATATCTTTGTTTCTCTTCAACTTATGTTGACGGTCATTAAACATCTGTTCATAAATCTTAGTGATATTTGGTAAGTTTTGACTATTCCTAGAAGGTCGAAGCACTAATACATAGCCTTTTTCGCTTTTAGTAGGAATGATACCAAATACTTGATAATCAGAAGTGACCACATGCAAAATATAAACATAATTAAATCCAATACCTTTCAAGTACACTTCATCTGGTTTAGGAACCAACCAATTCATTTCAAACCCTTCAGACAAACCTTGACCTAGCAAACCTGTCCTCTCTCCACTAACATCACACGACAATCCCAGCTGCAAAATTGCGTTATCCAATTCACTAATTTGACCTTCATAAATCCCTTCAACCAATTCATTCTTAAACAATCCATCAGCTCGACCCATTTCTCTCAAAAATACATCTTCTGACATTTCAATCTTGAAAAGATTAGGTGAAACTGATCCATCAGGTAATGTGAAATTTGATACATTAGTAATTTTGGCATTGGGGATTTCTAATTGTGGTAATTGATAACCGGCTTTGAAATTAACATAGACAACACGAGGGACTTTGACCTTGATATTTTGAAGTTTCCCATTCACACTAATTACCACACGGACTACACCAGGGCGTTCAGTAGGCGAAATTTGGAGTAAATTCCATGAATTACTATATGTTTTGGCGACTCTATTCATCAACATACCAGAGAGACCAGTAGAGACTTTAACGTTACCAAAAAGTTGCTTACGACGATCACGGGCCGCTTTTTGAATTTTCCATTTTTGTTTGTGATACGCCAAATAATCTTTATAGTTACCATCCAAAGGAGGAACAGTTTCCGGCAATGTAAGATCCTCTTCAACTATCACTTCAGTAACATTTTTCTTACGTTTCGTCACTTTCCCTACCTTAGGCATAGATAATTTCGTTTTATCAGTAGCTCCAAGATCTTCAATATCAACAACACTCTTAGCACCCTTCGTTGCTTTAGTTCCAGGCTTGAAGAAAGTACTCAACGATTGTTGTTTCATCTTATCATTTTTAGCCCTAATTCTATTAGCAAGCCAATCTGGATGCTGCACTCTTGGAACTGGGTTTTTAATCCCCTGTAATGCAGCAGGAATCGTAATAATTTTTTGTACATTACTGCCCAATCTTTCCCAATAATACCCCCAATCGATGATGCTTCTAGGATCAAATTCTTCTAAAGAATTATCTTTTAACCATTTTCTGAGATATTTGGCTTTAACTTCACGTTGTGCTGAAAAAATGGCAACAGGAATGGCTCTCTCAGTAACAGGAGAACTCTTAGGACGATCAGCAATAATATATTTACACGCTAGACCCTTATCTTTAACCATACTAGCACCTAAAAACTCAGCTAGACGGCGCGCAGTAGTAATCGATGTAGATTTCTGATTACCATATTCTTCAAGTGACTTCGACATTGACCTATTTTCCGAAATGAGCTCTAACAATTCATCTTTATCAAGAGTAGAACCCTTTGACTCCAGAATATCCAACCAATTATTAGCAACCTTCGCTACCGACCCGTAACACTCTTCTAACGTTGAACCCTCCAAAAATTCCTTAAAAATTTGACTTTGAAAAGCTTTAATCAACTTCAGTTCACCACGTCGTTTCAATTCAAATCCTTTCAATTCTGCTAACGTTCCATCTTCATTAAAAACAGCGTACCTCTTCTTCAAATTTTTATCTTCTTCCTTAGACGTTGGCAACATCATTGCCTTGTAAGGACCATCGACTTCAAAGAAAATTGAATTATCACTAATAGTTTCATATTTTTTCTTTTCCGGATCGATAAGATTCTGGTATTGATGATTTGTAAATTTGGCATGAACTAAATGATTCAACATAATACAGGGATATGACAGGAAAATCTTCTTACCTCCCTTAAGCTCGAGAATAAAATCTTCTGGAAAAGATTTTGGCAGAATACACCAAATACCATCAGTATCCAGTTCTAAAGGTCTACCTAATCGTTCAACCATTGACCGGGCCATTTGGATAATTGTTGCACCTGTCAAACATGTAACACCAGCCATTTCCATAGAATACCACCTTGAACCTTTTCTCATCACATAACCATAAAAAGAATTTAAAATAACTTTATGTGCCAATTGCAAAGAATCATATAGAACAACCATCTTTTTGGCATCCTCCTTTTCATCTTCCGGTACTTCTCCAACCTTCTTTTTCCACACTTTTTGCAAGTTCTTAAAATCATATCTTCTATCACGGAAATCACGTACAGTATTGACGTAAAATGGGTTTTCACGCTGACAAATTACTGCTTCTCTTTCAATAGTTTCTGTTAAATGCAATCTTGAGTAAACTTTTTTGGAATATTCTCCCATTCTTTTCTTGATTTGTGACGCTTGTTCGGAAGGACTGAGATCGTCAAACATGCGGGGAAGTGAACGCCCTCGACCAGGAAATGTTTCATTTTCGAGTGCACGTTTTAACATGTGGTATTCATCTAATTTTGCCGGAAAATATTCACCTCGCCATGACCATGGTAGACGTCTATCACAATCTTTACCTGGCCGATTGAAATCACATGTAGCGCAATCAGCTTCGGTAATCATTGAATCTGGCTGTAGACGATTTGTCGTCATAATATTAGGATACATTGACGCAACATCAACGTGATAAATGGAAGGCTTCTCAAGCCGTAGAGGATCATCTTTTAATACCATCAGTTCATTTTTGATCGCATTTTTAACTTCGTCATAATTGAGAACATCTTCTAACTTTTTTTGAGATTCCACTTCAACGGTAAATTTTAAAGCATTATCGAGGTCTTTAATTAGTTCATCAATAGCAGTTGGATCGATTTGAAAATCATATGGAATATCACTTCTAAAAACTCCTGCTTCTAATGACTCGACATGACCACCAACGTAAGTTTCTGTTTCAATCAAATGTCCTTTATAAAATCTCTGCAACGGATCTGAGTGTTTGTTAGGGAGCACAATATTGTTTTTATATGCTTGAACCATCAACAACATTTCACATAATGTACCTGTACCTTTTCTTAATACTTCATCTGGATTGAGAGGAATAATGTTACACAATGAAAAAATGAATGGATGGACATATTTCATATAGAGATAATAAGTTGCAACAGCATCTGAAACTGAATATTCTGCCATTGTTTGCGGTTTTTCGATTGCATAGGGTGTCATTAATTCCGGATCAATTTCGATAGGGTTATATCCCAGTTTGGCTTTAGTTACTGCCTTCAAACCCTGTGAACCTTGAGGTAGGTAGGAATCACGCTTTACCCATCTAAAACAATCCATATGGGCACAATATGGTGACTTATATTCTGCTTCGGAATCCTTTTGAAATCCAATCTCTTCGTACATGTCAATTCCGTGATAGGCAGCACGAGCTTCAACAAATGGCCAATCGAAAAAATCACCATTGAATGTTGCAATAACAGTAGGTTTTTCTTCCTTTATATGCTCAAAAAATTTCATCAGAAGAGCTCTCTCATCCGGTTCATTGAAAATTATGAAATAACCCGGATATTCAGGCTTAGGGGTATATTCAAAATCCTCAATATCCTGACTGACAATTTCTCGGTTGGTGATTAAATAACCTTGTCCGTCAATCATATAAGATATCATCATTACACGGTCAAATGATGAATCTGGGAACTTAAGAGGTAGCTTTGTCGTTTCGATATCAAAAGCAAGCACAACTGGATCGGCACGAGCAATTCTTTCCGGCATTTCAGTCAATATAATTTGATTTTCTTTTGATTCCACTGTGTACCACTTTCCAACACGAATATCTTTATCAATTGCAACTCGAACATGGTAAGGAACATCATATTCTCGTATGTCATAAATAATATTAGCTGGATCCGTAAATTTACTGTTCTCTTCTAAGTCTTCGTTGTTTTCCCGCTCCAGTTTATTCTTCTCGACTTGGGGTAAAATAATTCTTCTTGCTGCAATCATATCACTAACGTTGTGAAATGTAAGTTGAATTAAATACGACTGGTTCCCTAACAAATGATTCTGAAGAGAAAGATCTTCTTTTGTTACTCTGTGAGTTTTTTTCAAAATGCCCTCGAGTGATCTTCTGAGATATTCTTCGACCTCGGTTTCGTAGCCACTCTACCAACCTTCTGTTAGACAAAAACACACAATCAACTAAATATAATAACATACCTTGCATGATATTAAAAAATATGGATCAAACAGCACTGTTGATTTGAATCCACCTCCTTCATCATCTAAAAAGTAATAATCCACACCCGATAATCCTCCCGAGTACGCACCTGGTCGTGTAGTCTTAAAAACGTTAGAATCGTTTCAAATAAATGTAGATAGTTCAAAATAAACTTACGCTATGCATATTTACCAACCATCCAATCTTCTTTGGTCCACCTTCATATCTTGGGAAGCCTAGTTTATCATCTATTGAGTCAATTTTAAAGACATCTTCAAAGTTGAGTCTGGCCCCATCACCCTGAGTATTCAACCGTTGCTGATTTTTACCGAAGAATTTGCTTCCATTCATACTCAAGGTTACTTTAATCCGGCCAAGAATGTAATAGGACAATAGAAAAGATTGGAGTGTATAGTATCCTGAAGATAGGCAGAGCGAAAGAAAGTTTAAGGAAAAGTGAGGATAAAACGCGAAAAGTTTCCTTAATAAAAAACGAAAGATAAATATAAAAAAATATATATAGTAAACAACAATTTACACGCGTTCCAGAAATTCCATTTATGGCGTATATTGAGACGCGAAAATAAAATATTTTCTTCCCCTAACCTCTTATGGCTGGAAGTTTTCCATATTAAATTCAGGAGATCGGATTTGCATTCTTTTATTCTACAACCACTGTATGTGCACGAAAAGGTTCAAATGCACAGTGGTTGAATAAGATCGCAGTTTTTATTTCAATAATTGACACATGTATTAAAACATATGTACATTTATATACATACATATGTGTGTAATCTAATTTGCTCACACAACTACCGCTAGTAATCATCAAAAGCCTATTTGGCTCTTCTTGCCAATGTTGGAATAGAATATATTCCTATTATATAATATTTTCATAATAAGATTGCATACTCTGTAAATCGGGTTTGAAATTTTTGTACCCATTTATTATACTGGTATCGTCAACATGTCTTCTAACACCATTCTACGTATTTAATCTTTAATTAACAATCAATATATAGACAAATTTAAGAGAAACCAGAAAAAAAAAAAGATGCATTATGGAAATTGTATTTGTATAAAACATTATAAGGTAGAAAATAATAATAATCTTCAAAAAATAATAATAAAAGAACATAAAAAATATACATGACAATGTGTTAAGTTATTAATGTTTGTGAACGAGGTCGTACAATATTTTGTCAATTTTCTTATCGCGCTCGATCTCCATTTTGTATCGTGTTTGTTCTAGTTCTAGCCTTTTCTTTTCAATCTCTAATCTCATGTTGGATTCATTAAGCAACCGATTTTCTCGTGCTTCAAGAAGTTTTAGTAAAGTTTTGAAATCTATCGGACCATTAGATAAGGTACTGTGTAAAGAGTTTCCAGCCCCTCCTAGTACGTTCGATGGAGGAACAGTAGATGCATGGGTAGAAATAAGGCCTTGTGATGCTTGGCCTGGCGATGGCGGTTGTTGATCTTCTTCAAAATATCCCCTAGCTCCATTGACAGATGGACCCGTAGAAGATCCTGGACCAACAGAAACACTCTGCCCATTACTTCCATCAGCTCCTCCTTGTTCAAGACTTCTCTTGATTTTGGCTATTCTATCGAAAAATGGACAAATCTTATTGACTTCCGTATCGGTTCCATTATTGTTGTATTTAAGATCACTTGCCTTCTTGAACTTCTTTTCCATATTTAGGAGCTTTTCCTTTATCGTCTTGATGGTGTAGTCGTTCCGCATGTAAAATACTTCATTCTTGATCCTCACACAGTCTTCACGACGACCATGACCTATACAGTCAGGCTTATGATTTTCAATCCATGAGAGAAGTTTATCCATTTCAGGACGCCCCCAAAACACTCGACATTTGCGACCTGTTAGGTCTGCCATTATTTCTAGAGAACAACACAAGTATTCTTGTTATGAACTTGAATGTAGCTGAAGACTCTCCTTTTTTGTTAGTGATTACAAGAGGGTTAGGTGTTTGAGAGAAATGAGCCCCCGAGTGGAAAATCAAAATATGTATTCAATACGAAAAAAAAGACTTCTATCTCGTTCTATCCAACTGTCTAGGGCTTATGTCCTATTCGATCACACAGTTTAATTTTAATAATAATAATAATTCATTCACAGCAGTAATAAGATGATATAATAAAGTAATATGATGCATATATGTACAAGTGTGTAATCTGTGTCTCCATTTTAAACTAAAGGTCCCAGTTTGTGGAAATTTCTATTGGAATAAAGTAAAACCCCATCTTCTTTGTCTTGATCACTTACCGAGGTATCCAGTACCTCTACAACTTCAGCTACCCATATTTCATGATCTTGAACTTTTAAAATATCTTTCTTCTTGCAAAGTATCACTTGTAAAGAATCTTTAACCACATGAACTCCGTTTATTTGTTCCAAAACACCTTCTTGTTTCCCTTCACGATGATTACCAAAATAACGACACACGCTCTTCTGATCAGGATTTAGCACATTCACCGCAAAAACACCATTAGTGTCATGGTAAAGAAAATCTCTTGTTCGAGATGGGACTTGAATATTGAAACTGAGCATCGGTTTAGGTGTTAATGAGACGCTGGTTAGCGACGAGACTGTTAGACCGACATTTTTGTTTTTCGTAGTGATTACCACTGGAGTGAAACAAAATCTGGACATGGCATTCTTAAACTGATTGACAAGTACTGGTACCGACATTTTAGAATGGGGTGGAGTTCAATGCTGGAAAACCCTGAAATGGAGACGAGTAACGATTTAGAAGGAAAGTGAGATCGCGGGAGGGGAGGGAGGAACTTGCATTATTGTGGGTGAAAAACTTCCTAAAATAGCTCAAAAGAGAACTTACCTTATTGGTGCTAATACCGTTTCAGTCAATTTATAGTAGCGGAGTATGACGGACTCTATAATTGGTAAATATGAAAGTGTGTACAAAACTGTATCTATTAATCCGATGCAACAACAACATCACAGTTCTGGCATGATTTCTATCGGATTCACCGATTAATTCCAACGCTGTCAATGTAGTGCATATAGTAATTGTCACATTTTAGTATCAGAGTTAAATTTCTCCATAGAAATAACAATCACAGTCACGTGCTATACATATTTTTTTGTCATATTAACATTATTCTTTTTCTCTTCGCGTAATATCCCACAAATCATCTACTCCGTACCGATTGACTTTATATTCTTGTACCTAGAGGTAGAATAGGGCTATTCCAATTATACTACGATGCCAAGTACTATTTTGGTTCCTAAACCATTTATAGATACTTTGGCAATCTTGTTGTTGTTGATACAACTTCCTTCATATATTGTATCATTTCTATATTTGGTCTATTCCTTCCAGCATATACCTAGGTCAGCAACATTCTTTTTGAAATCGGTATCTTGTGCTTTTGTTTCAGTATTTGTGTCACCGCGGATAGTTAACATTTTTGCCAATGCGCAGGTGGCATCAGTAATGTCAGGATCGGGATCACTTCAAGCTAGTTATGGTGCATTGATTGTAGAAACGATTCTATTCCTCCGAGACTATGTTTTTAATGATGCTGAATCTGTTGTTGATCCATTAATACCTGAGGAAGATATTTGGTATTATCATCTTCCTTGGCAAATCGTCTCCTTCTATACAATTTTTATGATTATGTCCTCCCCACCCGATGAACTTGATGGACCTACCAACATTGTTGATTCAGACACAAAGGGAACCACAGTCATAACCATCCCTAGTCAAGAATCTGCTAGTGTTCCATTTGTTTCTACTCGAAAATATAAACGACCAAAACCATCTCAACCACTATGGGCTCTTATAGCCAACAGCATTGTTATTGCCGCACGAGAAGAAAAAGAATCTCCTGAACTTTACCCCGATTGTTACGTTTCTCGCATCAGAGAAAATTCCATTGGAATTTACATTACTGATAATTCATTTAATACAGAAAATGTTTTTGTTACAGTAAACCATGTTCATTGGTTGCAGATACAATCTTCTAAAGAAGAGGGTAATGAAAGACTCAATGTTACGATTCAAGGTCTTTCTGCTGGTACGCTGTATGAAATCGAAATTACTCACACGATACTAGAGAAAACAGCAGGGAAATTCAAGGTTTGCACAAAGAATTTAGGTGATGGAGGTGCAATGGATCGACAAGTTTCACCAATCACTACGCTTTTAGATACTCTTACACAATTATCAGTTAAGGTAACAGACATCAAACACTTAGTCAAGAAAGCTCGCAAAGATTCAGGCAAAAAAGTCAGTAGCATGAAGGCTGAGATTGAACAGATCAAAGCCAAGAGTGGGAACAACGACAAAAACGATGAGAGAATCAAACGAAAACTTCTATCTCTTAAAAGTCTAGTTAAACATCTTGAAAACGAAAAGGCAAAATTGGAACAACAATCAACTGAATTAGCCAAAGAGATTGCCGAAATGAAAAATGAACCAATCAAGAAAGAACATGAATCTTTACTTGAAGTACTTAAGAAAAATGAAAATGAGTTAGAAGAGAAGCGCAATATAATCAAGGAACAGATCGAAGATATCCAACACGATATCACCTCCTTGAATACTAAAAAGGATAAACTTTTGGCCAGAAAACAAAAGTTAACTGCAGATCTTACCAAGCTAGAATCTGAATTAAACACTGAAATTGAGCATGCTTTGAAGGAAAGAATGGCAGCTAGAGAAGAAAAACTAGTAAGAAGAGAAAACCTGTCAAATGAATTTACAAGTGCAGTAAACCAGATGGAATCAGCAATCAAAAAGTTTCATAATTCCGTTCAGTAGATTCGTTTTTTTTATTTACTATTTTTTATTTTATTTTCAATTTTTTTTTCAACTCGTTTTCACGAAAAGTTTAGAGAGTTTTTATTTATATTAATGTTGTTTTGTTCTTACATTCATCTTTTAATACATCGTGGGAAGACATTTTACAATTATTAGATTGCAGTAGCATGAAGTTGTAGGTTTTAGATACATATTATGTACTAAAGTCCCGAAATCAGAATTGTTGATTTGTTATTATGTAAAATACTAATGGAGCTGAACACAAGGATTTTTAATAATAATAATTATTCTGTTAATAGTCCCATATAAAATCTTACAAGTAAATATAAAATGAATACTAAAGTAAAAATAAAATAGTCACAACATAAAACATTATGTATTTTTTTTAATGATATAATACTTTTTTAATACCGGATGTGTTAAACTCTGACATCTTAAAACTAGTATAATACCTGTAACAATTACTCCTTTAATATATGTACACTTGTACAAAATTTGTTTCAACTATAATATGAATATGAAAGAAGTAATTATTTGTCATTAAAACATATAGTCGTTAATTCCTACCATATTGGTATATTTTTATAATCATCACCTCGAACGTTAGACACTGGAAATGAAAAAAAGTCGGATTGATTCTATAACCACCAGTAGAAGAATTCTTCGGGAACCGCCATACGGGAGAATACCAAAAATACCCTTACCCCAAAGCCCTAACTCCCAAATTTCACGCAAACCCTAATAATAATATTTTTTTTTTGACTATAAATATCCCAAGCATCCCCCACCCTTTTTAATCTTTTTTTTTTCTTCTTTTTTTTTCTTCAAGCGACGTACTTCATAGGATCATTTCTATAGGTCACGTCCTCATCACTCTTTTAATTAAGAGCAATCTATATCAACTTGGTTGATGAGGTGGTTTCCCTGCACACCCTAGAGTGAGAATTTTGATGTGGTTGTTTGGATCTTGGCCTTGAGTCGAGTCCAATTCATGTTTTGCCTTTCCTTTTTTTATTTTTCTTTGGAAATTTGGGATGAGGTGCGATGATCTCGACCCTTTCTATGTACTTCTTCGGAAGGGGTAGATTGGGTGGGTGTGTATGGTAGTCTGACAAGTTTCTATAGTTTTATATAATGTTCTGTTTTAATTGAAATTCGTTACTTGAAGAAATTATTTTGTTCATTTTTTATATGTATGTGGTATATTCTTTCGAGTATATATTCCATGTATGTATTCACGTACTGTGGTGGAAATAGAGACAGATAAAAGGAGTATAGTAACATGAAAATTCCCAGAATATAGCTTGAACAATTCTTAAATCTAAGCTTTTCTCTATATGGCATGTATTACTGTGTACATACATATGTAAGTACTGTACAAACTGTTCTCAATATCAAGTCAAACCAGCAATTTCAATTTCAGTATTTGAAAAAAGTTTCCTATAACAATCAGAAGTAGGTATTTCAAAATGTTCATAACCTTGATGATCATACCCGGCCAAATCTTCACCACACAGGAAACAAAATCGTGTACCACATTGAGAACAAGTCATTCTGTTACAACCTTCCGATCTTTCAATAGGCGAGTTACAAGTAGGACATTTTTGAATATTAGAAGAAGCCATATATTGCGTAAAAGATTTTTCGGCCAAGTGATTTCTGATTTGAGCAGCCATATAAGCTCGACCATAGGAAAAGTCTAAATTTGAATTGAAGTCAGGATCATCACCAGTCAAGTAGTAATCGAGGTCGGAAGGGGATATGGATTTCAATAGACAGGAAGTGTATTTGCCATGCCAGGACTTGAGACAGGTCCGACAGAATGCGAATTGGCAGAATGGGCATATGCATAGGGATTGGTCAAGGTGCGGAGGTTTAAATATCTTTTGGCAAGAGTCGCGCGGGCAAGGAATAGCGTAAGGGTCTGTTTTTTTGAGAAGAAGTGAGGTGTAGCGTGTGACTAAAGTGGGGCCTATTAGATCGGTTAGGAAAGGAAGTGGAAGGGGTGATCGACAATCTACACATTGAACAGTTGTAACATGACCTTGGGTAATTTGGGTTGTTAAGTAGGTAATAAGGCAAGATTTGCAGCAAACATGATGACATGTGGGGAGTTCAATACAATGAATGCCTTTCTTGGTATATTGACAAAATGAACAGAAATATGAGTTTTGGTTAAATGTTTGTAGCCGCGTCTGTTCGTTCCATTTCTTCAACATAACTGGATCTAACAAATCAAGATCCACCAATCCCATAATAGTCTCCGGCATCTTAATACAATCAATCATACTATAAATGCAACTATCATGAAATTCATCCCAAATCTTATTAACACATTCCTTCAACCTCATAACCATTTCATCACTCCCAACCCACCCTGCCTCAATATCAATCTCCGGCCTTGCTTCCTCGGGGTATTTCTCTGGCAAATGAAACTTCAACATCACAGGTGGCAAAAATTTAATTTCATCCAATTCTCCATCTGGAAGGTTAACGGTCTTTTTCTGATCAAGTTCGACGATGATTTTAATTTGGCCTCGGTAATCATCAACTATTTCCAACTCGGGGAAAATCGATTGCAGTGAATCGAGTTCTAGTTTTCGTGGATCTTCCTCACTATATGACATTTGAAATTCCTTACATCGAATATGTGAACAATACGAATGAAATTCTACATATGTAGAGAAAAAAAAGATTTCAACAGTAGTGAAAATATAGTAGAGGCATATTTTTGCTTGACATTTAAACATTTGAAAAAATAGATAAAACTCCCAAATTTTGAAAATATGCGCATAAAATTTTCATCATCCTTCGAATGATTCTGTCGAAGAATCTTCTGGGTATATTAAGTTAGCACAGAAAAATGATAGCTATTTGCAGGATTTGGATTTTGGTGATGGAGAAGATAAAACTATCAATGCTATCGACTGACACAACCAATCACAATGATAGCTGCATATGTGTGCATATTATTGCTGCATGGTAAACCAGCACATAATAACATAATTAATCACGTGACATTAATTTAGTCACATGGTATAATAATTAGTAGTATCAATTATGTAATTATAAGCAAGTTGATTATATAATTGTACTTTTGACTGCCAAAATCAGACTCTCGAAATAAATTTGATTATGAGACAAATCAGTCTAAGCCTAATCTTTTTGTTTCTAACAGACCATTAATTCCATTGACGCAAAAGTTGATGATAGGAATGCGTTGGTAACTGCAATTATGAAGGGTTACAATATTGGATAATAAATTCATTATGTAATCAGTTTTACAAGTGTATACCCAGTCGATGAAACTGAAAGAAAAATAATTACCATCAAATAACTAAGGTTTAGGGTTAACGTTCTAAAGGGTATGCATTAACTTACAAGGCATTGTGCATTAGCCAAGAATTCAGGATCTAACCAAGAAACCTCAAAAGTCAATATTTCTTCGACAGCATCTTTCGAAGGGCGATAAAAAAACCGCTAAATCTAATTAAGACAAAAATTTACAACATTTGTCATAAAAAGAATCACTAAATACTTCACATAGAAACTATAGATAATTATGCTGTTCGATTCAAATGTATATAATATTAATAATTTAACCAATATAAACAATATTTATATAGAGACCAAAAAAAAAAAAAAGTACCAAATCATAAAAGAAGAGCTAACATCTCATCATCTTTCATTCCATCATTAGTAGTACTCTGATCACCTTCCCATACCACTAATCTTTGCAATTCACCGTGCTCAGCGAACATTGCCATTATGCCATCCATATCTTGATCACTAAATGGAGAAACAGGGTTTCTGGTTCCCACATGTTGAGGGAGATATTCGATTGGGGCTTGAGTAGGCATTTTACCTGCTTTACACCCCATTGTAAGGGCATCACGAGCAACACCCACTGTCCGTAATCTAGCAAGCCATCCCTTGCCTGAAGGTCTTCGAAGCGATAATGAAAACAAACGTTCTGCAACTGGACTCAGAGTTGGATATACTTTACGATCATACCATGCATGACTATCAGCAACAAATCTCCAGTAATCAGACGTTAAACGTAAACAGATATCATTATTAGCACCTAACGACTTTAACATCCCATGCATAAACGTCAAGATATTACTATGAACAACAGAACTGAATTTGGGATGAAATCGAGGATCCAGTAGTGATGCACATTGAAGTAGTGGTCGTGAAAGATGTTGATCTTTAGCCTTTTTTAATAATGGAAGAAGATTCTTGTAGTCTTTTTGTAATAGGTATTGAGGAGCGGCATGTATACCGTGAATGATTTTGAGAAGTTGAACAAATGGACTAGCCAAATCAAATGAAGGTGATGTGAAGCTTTTGACAGCATTTGCAACTGGTTCTGCAATTCGAAGACAGTCTTGGAAATCTTTCCAAAAAGGTTCGTTCCTGTTAGGAACAAGATCTTTATGTTGTAAAACGTTCTTAATTACACTGACCAATTCTAGCAGTTCGTCTTTTTCTCGAATTCCGTGTTCGATTAAATCAGATCCATCGATAATGAGTATAGCAGCAGCGTAGACTTCTCTAGCATGCCTTGAACATAAAATTTCATATCCCATTCTCCCTAACAGTTCACCCATATCACACATTTCAACGACCCATGGATAGTGAACACGAATCGATGCAGCAAAGTCACGCATGAGTTTATCATCTTCTGAAGGTATGATCAGCCCTACCATTTTTTTCTGTGGTATCGCTAATAATACGGCTAACAACCGATCATAAAGTTGTCCACCAGTTGTAGCCGGACCAGAATGAAGTAGATCAAGTAGATGAGCTTCGCCGTTCGATAGAACAGCATGAACTGCAAATGTTCGTTCAGTCTCTGAGGTTGTCCAATCGTCTACACGTATTGTCAATGCTTTGGCTTGTCCTAGCGATTTCTCCGTTGACGCGATTCCCAACGCGGCGTAGTTAACTAAAATTTTGTTTACAAATTCCTGCGAAGAAACCATTTGAAACTCTGGGTTTAAATATCGAATAAAGTCCTTAAATTCCGGTGAATCCAACGTTTCTAGCGGTACGCCAGGTGTTGCAAACAAGAAATGGGCAAGTTTGTGTGCTGCAACTTCAGCCGATATGTGTTTATTGGTAGCCGATAAGCTTATAATTGGTAAGACGCTTGGTGCCACCAATGCTTTTTTCTGTCGTTTCCTAGGCGAATCGATGCTGCTACTATTTCCATTTGATGATGCAGATGAAACACTAGGAATCCTCGGATTTCCATTCGACGGGGCCGTCGATGGAGAAGGTTTCCTTCGTGGTGCTGAACCTGGTTGTTCTAACTGATCAATCAATTCCTGATTTCTAACTGCCACATCGCATTCTAAATAATGATCCTTCATAGTTTCATTCGCTCGTGCTCTAACAACAATTCCACAGTACTTACATTGTGCTTTATGATTCTCTAACGCGATATAATGATTCCATACCATATTCTTCTTTCTCCCACGATTCGATGCTCTCGGAGGTGCCAACGCCAACCCCGAAGGTGCTATAGTCGATGGAGGTGAATTATTCATAATGACCCCTGTTTCAGTTCCTTTGTGAAAACTATGTTGAATAAATATTTTTTGTCGTAAAAAAATATTAAAAAAAATAAATAAATAAATGAACGAAAAACGCGATAATCGCGACCGCAAAAATTCCTGCTTGAAAGGAGAAAAAAAAAAAAAAAATAAAGGAGGTTCAGAGGCATAAAATAAAAGAGGTGGTGATTTTGTTTTTTTGAATTTATGAGCAACACAAAAAAAATTTTAACCGCTTAGTTCTAGGCGGCAAAAAATTTTAAGCTTTGACAAAATTGATTAGTGCATGACATAAATTATCGCCAAAATAATAATTATTCGCCATTTAATGTCTCTAAAAACATACAACTGGGGGAGTACGATATTGATGATATCCAGATTTGCACAGTATTGGTTATGTGGTTTATCCAGTCATTCATTTGATTTGAATTTAGAAGCAAGTCCTGTACTATCGTGTCATAGTGTTTACTTTGAATAGCGATGCTTTGATCTCTACTCTTCTTCCATAGGAGGTAAGTCACAGTTAATAAAGAATCAATTGCAGTGACATCCGGTTTATGTACAAACGGTTAAAGGGTATTTTATATTCACTCCGTAAATCAATAATTTATAAACTAATATCAACATTCAATGTTTAAGCATTTGAAGTTTTTAATAGAAAGAGTTAGGTTTAAATGATTATTTGAAGAACTAACCATCCCTTCCCCCGATAAACAATTCAACTTCACCTCCATTCTTTCTACACCAAAAAGTAGAATTCCCTATAATGTACTCTTCACAAGACGAATCACATACAACAATTAGCCCTCACCATTAAAGTCATTTGTTCTCTTCACCACAGTCTCCCGCTAGACCGAACAACTTGGATCTCTAATTTACTTGACTACACCAATGCTCTTCAAACCTCCTCTCACGATTCTAAAATTTTTTCAGTTACCTTCATAGTCATCAGGAAAACTGATTGCTTGACCTTGACGTATCTCTCCTTAATAATTTTGAAAGTATTCCTTCTTTCCAATTTTGTTTGATAGGTAGTATGTAAGTTGAATTTGAAGTTTGATGATGGTTGTACTTGTCACATGTTATTCCTGGCACCATTATCTAAGAGGTAAACGTTTTCTTCTAGCCAGATCTTTTAATCGATACTATTGAATTAATTTTTTTTTTTAAAATTTTGGAAAGTGAAGATTACAAGTTGAATTTCACGAAAAAATATTTATTACGTTTGAGACTTATCAGCTAATTTTAATTACATCAATAAGATGAATTATTTCACCAAAAGGAAGCAATTTTTACGTATGTACTAAAAACAACTCCCTAAAATACATATATCTTGATGAAATTATTTAATCGTCGGGGTCAAAAATACAACATTAAAATTGATTTCTATATAAAATATATTTTAACCATAGCAAAATACTCTATGTTGTAATATTAGTACACATGGAAGTCAGTATCAAATAAATATTATCATGTTAAAAGTTAGTTTTCGTATTTATTTTATTTGTAAATGAAATAACCACAACAAATTGCAATAGAAATATAACCTAAAAACGATATATACATTTGATCATATTTCGGTGAATATTCAAATTAATACATGTCCAATAATGCTAAATGACAGTTCGTCTAGTTCATTATTTTGAAAATTACAAATATCTTTGTAGCTATTATTATCTTCGATATCACTGTTCAAGTTAGTATTGGTTTTTGCTAAAAATTGATTGTTCTGTTTGTGTTTGGGTAACAAACTGATGCAGGTTTGCACATATTTGAGATTGATGATAATAATTTGATATCTAACCAAAAGTACAACAATACTTTCGGGAAGGTAGATTTTTGAATCCAAAAAATATATTATTCTGGTAAAAAATGGTGTAAGGGATTGACAAGCACCTTGTATTGATTGCTTGAGATGATTTATCAAAGTAAGCCGGAAAGCTTCTTCAAAAGAAATGGTAGAAGTGTCTTCTTCATTTTTTAAAACCAATACTGCATTCAAATAGGTCACTGCATCAACATTAGTTATCTTGATAAGCCTTTCAATATTCAAGGAAGCAATAATGTCTAAGTCTAGTTGATTATTATTCTTTATTAAGGAACCCAGCTGTATTTCAAGAATTTTTGAAGCAAGGATTAACTTTTCGGGATTTTCCCTCATCTTTTGGAATTTTTCCACATGACGAAGAGATTTGCGTTTTTTCATTTTTTGGGTCTCTGTATTATAAAACATTTCAAGTGCCATAGTGTTTGGTGCTCCTTTTACATCAATGTAATGTTGAATTGGCACATCAAAGTCAACAGGAGAATGTCCTCTCTCAATTGATCTTCTATGACCAATTTCAGTATATCTTTCGCTACAAACTTCATTACCTTTATTACTACCAATATCAGTACCTATACCAGTACTTCTATCTGTAGTAATTCCCGTACTAATATCTGAATCAATTTCACTCTCAGTATAACTAGAGGCAGTTACATTTTCAATATCAGCGTTATAACAACATCTGTAAAAATTGTTGATCATTGTGTTTAGTTCAAGTGAGTTAAATCTTAACTAATAAGTGAATGAAATAGATAAATAAGTAAATAAAAAATAAAAAAAAATAAAAATGATGTTATCTTTAAGTAACTTAAACTAAATTGAAGGAAGAAATAGGAGAAAAGAATGTGGCAAATAACAAAGCCTTATATCCCCCCATTTATATCGATTTTAAATTTGAATTAATCTACCAACCTCTTTTAAGTATACACACCGAATATTCAAATAAGCGTCAATTGATTCATTTTGACCAATCTTAAAACAAGTATTAAGGTTTAGAGAAATAAAACAGTCCATAAATGTATTATTACGTGTTAATTAAGTCAACTACTACATACATACATAGGCATATGTACGTACCTACTGTATTAAATTAATCAATAAACTGATAGTGAATTGTAAAAGCAGCTAAAATTTGTGCAACTTCTTATAAGTTTTTTGCGTCATTCATCGATACAGTCATTAATGTGTAAATGAAATCCTTAATATGATGAGAGTACGCATATATGCCACATATAAGATATGAACGGATAGTATTATATAAATTAGATGAATTTTGGAAAATACTTTAATGTTAGTTCAAACCCATATAATTAATTCTACTATAATTTTTTTTTTTTGAAAATATCATCTTTAAAATATTAGCACCACATTGAAGTAAAGTAAACTGTAAAATCAAAATAGTCGATTATAATTATTTTCAAAACAAAAATAACGTCACAAGATTTATTTTCAACCAGTAGTTTATGATCATATCTGTTAGTCCAATTTTATCATAGCGTCTCTTCAAAATATTGTTTCATGTGTTGAACAAGTCGGTTATCATTGTATTCTTATTTCTAAAATTGTTTGGTTGTTGGCTCCAGTAGAAAATAGTCTGATTCTATGGGGGCACCTATGTACCTACCTAACTACCTAGGTACCTAGGTTGATAAGTGAGATTATAAATACATATTTAATTATCTTCAAATGTTTTTAATACGGTGTTTTTGATTGATTTTAGTAAATACATAGTATAATTTTTTTTAAACAAGTATTGACTTAATCATTTTTTTTATCGGAATAATGACTACTAGAATTTCGTTTTAGAAAAAAAAAAAAAAAAAAAAAAAAAAACATAAAATTGTGCCCTTTCATAGAAGAATGCTACTTGTTTGTGAGTAACCCCATCTATACTTCTCTTAGTCATTTATTACGTAATTTTTTTTTGGTACATTTTTTGTCAGTTTTTAACATACAACTTTTCTTTCGTTCTTTCATCTAAGTTCAAATATCTATTGACAATATTACTACATAATGTCTGATCAAGACAAGAAGATTGCTGAATTGGTTGAAGTGTTTCAAGTTTCACCCGAACTTGCACGTAAAGCACTTGAATTTAACAACTGGGATCTTGGAGATGCAATTGATTACATTAGTCGATTGCGAGAAAGCGAAGCTCAGCAAGAATCCGCTGATGGATTTCAATCAGGTTCCGGATCCAATACACATGTAGGAGGTGGTCCAGTAAGTTCTGGACGTTCATTTGCTACATTGTCTGATTTACATGAGAGTGGCAATAATAATCAGCGTCCAACATCATTTTATACTGGAGGCGAAAAATCGGGATTGGCGGTACAAAAACCACCAAAAAAGGAATCTGGGAATAAATTGGTTGATGATATTTTGAAAAGAGCTCAACAACCTCCAGAACCACGAGATTCGGATAGTGAGGAAGAGGAATCACCCGCTTTTACTGGTACAGGATATAGGGTAGGAGCTCCAGGTGAAACACCACTACCTCAACGTAACAATCATCATCAACATAGACCCCCTCGAGTTACCAGACGCTTGACTTTCTGGAGAAATGGATTTTCAGTCGAAGATGGTCCGCTTTACCGATATGATGATCCTCAAAATACTGCTTACTTGCAAGATATAGAACAAGGTAGAGCTCCTTTAAGTATCCTTAATGTACAAATGGGTCAAGGCGTCAATGTTGAAGTATCTAGGAAGTTAGATGAAGACTACATCAAGCCTAAAATTGTAGGTGGCTTTCAAGGTAGTGGCCATAGATTAGGTGCTGATACATCTGCTTCCAGCTCCACAACTAGCATAACTCAACAACACACTACCACCACCCCAACTACAAAAGAAGAAAATTCTGTACCTCCAGAACCTGAAAATGCTGACACCACCATTCAAGTCCAACTAACTGATGGCTCTCGTCATAGAAGAAGATTTGCTAGCTCTGGTCCTGTTCAACAAATTTACGATTTTGTTGAATCCATCTATTCTTCAAACAATAGACCATATTGTTTACAAACCACTTTCCCTATGAAGAAATTGGAAAATAAGGAGCAATCGATTAAAGAAGCTGGTGTTGGTGGTGCTGTTGTTGTTCAACGTTGGATTT
The DNA here is from genome assembly GCA_030568955.1 of Geotrichum siamense (nom. inval.). Lineage (NCBI taxonomy): Eukaryota > Fungi > Ascomycota > Dipodascomycetes > Dipodascales > Dipodascaceae > Geotrichum > Geotrichum siamense (nom. inval.). The sequence continues at coordinate 28,620 of JAJMJJ010000068.1, read as the reverse complement.
AAGAAACACGCACCTACTCACACAAATGTACAAATGTATTTATCTATACTACATAAATGATATTATTTGTGTGATTTTAGAAAATTCGTAGTCAACAAGAATATGGAAAATATTGACGATGTGGTTACCTAAAAAATAAAAAAAACCAAACAAATTAATAAAGCCGTAACAAAATTATAGGAAAGACATTAAGTAAAAATATATATATAGATATACCTAGGCGTAGGTAGGTAAATAAGGTATATTATACAATTATATATAAACCTAGGTAGGTAGGCAAGGATTTGAAGATTTGATAACCGAACAAAAATAATAAACATTTTCTTTAGTAAGAAAAGAGAGAAAGAGAGTAAAAGAATAAAATGTAAGAGAGAAATGAAACATTCTTAGTTTATTTCTCAACCTTATCGTCGTCGACATCTTCTTCAGTATCTTTAGATGCTTCTTCTTCACCTTCCTCAGCTTCTACAGTACCTTCCTGTTCTTCCTCCTTCTCGTCAACTTCTTCTACCTTATCGTCATCATCTGCAGTTTTAATTTGTATCGATCCACCTGATAACCTCATAATCATATTGGCAACACTGGCTTGTGTTAACTTATTATTACCATCACCTTGCTGAGAAAAACTTTGTTGCAGGATTTTTTGAACAGACAACTGCTGAGCACTAATACCAAATTCACCATCTTCCTCAGCACCATTGGATTCCATTTGTTTAGATATTTTAGAAACTGGGTCAGCACACTCAGGAGGAGCGACTGGGCCATCTCCATTTTCAACTCTAGTTTTGATCATTTCATACCACTCTTCTTTTGTTTTACCATTAAGTATTCCAACAATCATCATTGTCATGTTATCACAACCAATGCCTGACATATCAGATTCTGGTGCCAAACAATGATCCATAATATTTTCACAGATATAACCTAACTCTTGACCTTCTGCAATACCCCTTCTGACAAATTCAATAACCTCTTGTGATTCCAAACAATCCCAGATACCATCACAAGCTAAAACTAAAAATTCATCTTCTTCAGGTTTAATTTCATGTTCCATCACATCAGGCATAACAGTAACAACCTGTTCCTCAGGAGGTAAAGACGAATTAGTTTTGAAACCAAAATCACCAATAGCTCTAGAAAGAGCCAAATTACCATTTACTCTGCCATCCTCCACAAATCCACCAGCACTACAAATTCTGGCTTTTTCTCCTTCAGATTGGGGCTTGTGATCAAACGAAAGAGGTTTTGCAACACCTTTTACACCGAGAACGGTTCTTGAATCACCCGCATTGGCAACGAAAATTTTATTGTTGGTAAATAGTGCTGTGGTTGCAGTACATCCAGAGGGATCGTTTACAAATTCAGGATCTTCCAAGAGTGCTTTATCAGTTGAAAGAAAGCTATCTTTTAGAGCGTCTTCAAATTTTCCGGATACAAAAGTTTCTTGTTCAGAGAGAATTGTATGAAGTTTTTCACCTGCAAATATAGAAGCTTTACTACCTCCATGACCGTCATAAACAGCAAAAAAGGAAGTTTTCTCAGCATTTTCACCAGCATCCTTAGCTTTAAGAGACAAAACAGCTGCGTGTGCATCTTCCATTGATATTCTCCAACCTTGCATTGAAGAGACGCCAAAGATTAACCTGTCATCTTGACCTGATTCTGTGTCCTATTTGTCAAAGCCTAGTTAGAAAAAGAAACTTGATACATAAGTATTACAGGAAACCGCTATAATCAAATATCGGAAAAGTGTGGAGAAAGGGGCTTATAAAGTTTTAAAATAAACAGGGAAAAAATATTGCTGATAGAATTAAACATACCTTGTCAACGACTGGTTGCGATAGGATTTGACCCATTATAAAATTGGAAAAATATAAATAAAGAAGAATAAAAGACGAAGGAGGGTAGAAGGAAAGGAAAGTAAAATAAGAAGAATAATAAAAGAGGAGGAAAAATCAAAACGGTGGCAGAAAAGGAAAAGGGAGGGAAAAAAATTACAATTGTTGTGGTGGAACAGATAACCAAACCCTAATGATATACCATAAAAATATATGTAGCGAGAAAAGGCGGGTGTGTATTTTGGACTACACGTAAATATTACTAAATAATGACGAATAATATTTTATATCCAGAACGATAACTATTGTAATATATCGAAAAACTAATTTGTTGAGCTGCATGTCCTTCGGGGCCTGAACAATTGATTGAAGTATGAAGTAGTGGCAGTAGAGGTGTCCTGAATGTGATACACAATGTATCGCTACAATTCATTGTTTTTTTCTAAATAACACTCACATATATTGGTTACTACGAACATAGTTAATATGGGCAAATCAAATTACAGAATTGACTATTTGACCTGTTAATCAACTTGTAAAACAAACCTGCTGCAAATCGATTATTCAAAAAACAGTTTTATCAAGCTGATTAGAACTTCAACTTAATTGAAACTAGTCGTGTGCCATATTATATTAGTCATGATGCCATAATGATAATGTAATAAGATTAACTTTTTGTGATCTTGATGACGTTATAGGGTTAGTTTATACAGGGAAGGAGAAGAATAATCAATTCCGCTACACTTGTATATATGATGGTGCCTTTTTTTTTATTTAAGTAGAACTATGTCATATATTACTTTCCTTATGTATTTTTATTCTTACGAAAATTACAATTGACCATTTTCCGCCGGCTTTTTTGTTATTAAATGCAACTAAATGATAAATTATGATAATATTCACTATAGGATATTTTTTTTGACAAATTTCATCTTTATCTTTTGCATTGAAAGGTAACCTTAAATGACGGTGTGCAAGTGTGAGTGAGTAAAAGTATTAGCCATTTGCAATAATAAGTTTTCATATTCTAAGGCTAATTCAACAATATAATCACATTATTACGCCGATATATACATATGTACTTAGGTGGTTTTTCTACATATATATCTCTTTTTAGGTACATACATAATTGTTTTTACACATAAAACAAAGCTGCTGTCCCAAGCATTTGGTAAGTATTTTTTTACGGCTTTTAGACCTTGTTGTTTCAAATCCTTCTACGAATCACCGCTAAATCTATGTATAGTAATATAATCATGCTGATATGTACTCAATCCAGACTCATATATACTGTGGTATGTTTACGTTTTTCTATTTTAAGGCTTTGGCGCTTGTCCCTTTTTAATATTTTGTTTTGTTCCTGTCCAATTCAAATCCGACTTTGGAATTTTATTCACCTCTTTTCCCTTCTTTCGATCTGCTTTCATTTTATCTCAGCTGTTGCTGGTTTTGTTCTTTTTTTTTCTCGATTATATTAAAGTATCTAGAAGATACTTCAACTATTTGCTTAATCTACATCCCCAGGAATCGCTTGTACAGGTTCTTCGATTGCCATGGGTCATCAAGCTTTGACGAATGATATCACTCTGCTACCACTATCTTCTCTTACTGATCATAATATCACATCTCATGTCGCTTCACGTTTTTTGCAGGGTATGCCCTATATAACAATTTCAACTGGCACTCTCGTCGCCCTAAATACAAATGAACCTCTCGACGTAAACCAGGAATTGATCTTTAAAGACTTCGCCGCTAGGATCTACAACAGATTGGTAACCCGTGGTGAAAATCAGGCACTTCTATTCTTGGGTGAAACAGGTGCTGGGAAAACAGATTTTCGTGATTGTTTAGTATCACATCTTTTGAGTACGTTAATTCTTTTTTATATCGTCGCTGTCAATTTTATTAACTTGCTGCTTTCATAGCTTTATCAAACAACCCGCTATCAGTAAAAATTAAACATGCAGATAATGTTTTTGCAGCTTTTACGACTACAAAGTCAATGACTTCGCTAAAAGCTTCAAGGGCTGGCCACGTTCTCGAACTTCAGTATGGTTCGGATGCAACACTTATTGGTGCAAACATTCTCGATTATCGTCTCGAACGTGCTCGAATCACGCATGTTCCGACTGCCGAGCGAAATTTCCATGTTTTCTATTATCTAATTGCCGGAATTGCTGATTCTGAAAGAGAACATTTAGCTTTGCAAGAGCTTCATTCTGCTAAATACAAGTACCTTGGCCATCATGCACAATTCCGAACCGCCATCAATGACAAATTAAAATTCTCTCAACTAAAGGCTTCGCTCAAGGCTTTAGAATTTTCTAGAGCTGATATCGCAAATATTTGTCAAGTCTTAGCAGCAATAATTCACATCGGCCAAATTACATTCAGATCAACAGGATCAGATGGTACCTCTGGTCCGTCTACATTAGTTGACAATGTAGAGACTTTGGAACATATAGCAAGTTTCTTAGGTGTCAGATCGAATCTTTTAGAAAATGCTCTCAGTTACAAGACTGTATATATCAAACATGACAGAGTCACCCTCGTACTAGATCAGAAAGGTGCTAGGGAAAACGCCGATGAGCTGGCAAGAGCATTATACACTATGCTTTTTATGTGGATAATGGAACAAATCAATTCAAACCTTTCTCAAGATCGAAATGTTGTTTCGCATACGGGCATGCAATCCTTGGTGGACAACACTATTTCTGTCGTAGATTTTCCAGGTTTCAACACTTCGTCTTCAGTTCCTACGATCGATAGGCTTCTTCATAATTCTGCTAACGAAATTCTTTATAACTATTTACTCAGATCATACTTTGAAATTCCAGTCGAAAAGTTTGAGAGTGAAGAAGTGGTGGCTCCAGTATCCGAATATTTCGACAATTCGGACACTGTTAGAACACTTTTCCGACATTCATTGGGTGCTCTATCTGTGATTGATGATTATTCAAGAAAAGAAAAGGATGACAATGCTTTAATGGAAACTTTCAGAAAACGGTATGATAAAAATCCTTCTCTCGATGCTGTCTCCTCTAGAAGATCATTTACTGTACGTCATTTTTCTGGTGAAGTCGAATATGTTGTTGATGGTGGATTTCTTACATCAAATTCTGATGTTATTTCAGGTGATATCATTAATCTTTTTACATCTTCATCTTCTTCCGACTTTATGCAAGCTCTCTTCAGTTCGAGTGCAGTAGTTGATTCAAAATATGGAACCGACGTAGTTCGTGCACATCTATCTTCTAAGCCGCTCCGAGCCCCATCCACAGTCCGAAAAAATAATACCCAGCCAGCTAAGAAGCCAAAGAAAAAACTATCGTCGAAAAGTAATGCATGTGGTCAGTTTGTAACAGCTATTGATAATCTTATCGATTCTTTTGAGGATGCTAATCCTTACTTTGTACTCTGTTTAAAGCCAAATGATCGTCGACAATCTAAGAATATTGATGCTAGATGTGTTCGTCAACAAATTAAAGCATTTGGTATACCTGAAATTGCCCAGAGAGTGAAAAAGACTGATTTCTCCATCTTTCTACCGTTTAATCAATTTATCAGATATTGTCACGCTGATGGTAACTTAGATGATCCTAGTATAAGTGAAAGAGATCAAGCAATCCGACTAATTCAAAGTCATGGTTGGACTGAGAGAGATGCTAGATATGGTCTCTCTGGCGTATTTTTGTCTGAAAATGCATGGTTACATTTAGTAGATCCAAATATGTCATTTGTAGAGACAGCAAATCAAAAATATCAAGATGCAAACGCTCCATATACCCCATTTGGTGAATATGGCGATAGTTATTACTATGACTCCGAAACAAAATCACTTGGAGCTACTGGTGGTGACATGTTCAGATTCAATGACTCAAAGTCAGTATCCAAAGAAGCTTTTATACATGCTAAAGATGTGGGTGAAGGTGCTGATGACCAGATGGAAACAATAAAACTTACTAAGGCTAGAAAAATTTGGATGTCAATTGTTTGGATGTTCACATGGTGGATCCCTGATTTCTTTATTAAGAAGATTGGACGAATGCCACGGAAAGATATTAGAATTGCATGGCGTGAAAAGTTGGCTATTAACATGCTTATTTGGTTGTCTTGTACAATTGTTATTTTGTTCCTGGTTGGTTTTCCTATTCTTATTTGTCCCACTCAAAATATTTTGACACCTGAAGAACTTACAGGCTATTCTTACGACAATAATGAGGACAACACTTATGGTGCTATCAGAGGCTACGTGTTTGATTTGACAAAATTTGCTCCTGGTCATTATCCTTCTATTGTTCCTACCAAGAATGTTTTAAGCTATGGTGGAGATGATATGACTGATTTGTTTCCTATGCAGTTATCTGCTGTATGTCCTGGCGTCAATGGTTCTATAAACCCGGCTCTGGTATATGGTGCAAGAAATTACTCGGATACCAATGCACAGTATCACGATTTCAGAAGTTTCCAAAATGATTCTCGGCCTGATTGGTATACTGAACAAATGATGTTTTTGAAATCAAACTATAAGAAATCCTATATGGGTTATACTAACAAGCATATCGATGAGTTTGTTTCAGATGACCGAGTTGTTGCTGTAATCAATGGAACGGTATACGATGTCACTTCCTACGTTACTGGAGAAATGTACGTGAAGGTTCAAGCAGGCAAAACAGCACCTACAAATGTTTCAAAACAATTTATGGATTCTGGTGTAATAACATTATTCCAATCTTTTAATGGTCAAGATATCACAAAGCGGTATACAAATCTTGATCTGTCATCTGATGTACGCACATGGATGGATACATGTTTGAACAATGTTTTTATGATTGGAAAACACGACACAAGAGATTCTGTTCAATGTAAATTTGCGCGATACTTCTTGCTGGCAATTTCAGTTTTCTTGTGTACTGTTATGTTGATCAAGTTTATTGCTGCATTGCAATTTACTAAGAAGGCTCAACCTGAAGAACTTGATAATTTTGTCATTATGCAAGTTCCTGCTTATACTGAAGACGAAGAATCCCTGCGTAGAGCAATCGATTCATTGGCAAGAACAAAATATGATGATAAACGAAAACTTCTTGTTGTAATTTGTGATGGTATGATTGTTGGCGCTGGAAATGATCGTCCTACTCCTAGGATCGTGTTAGATATTCTGGGTACATCGAGAGATCTTAGCCCACCAGCCTTGTCTGTTGAAGCTTTGGGTGAAGGTCAGCAACAACATAATATGGCCAAAATTTATACTGGCCTTTATGAAGTACAAGGTCATATTGTTCCATATATTGTCATTGTTAAGGTTGGTAAACCCACCGAAGTCAACAAACCCGGAAATAGAGGAAAACGTGATTCCCAGATGGTTCTTATGAGATTCCTTAATAGAGTACACTACAATCTTCCTATGAGCCCTTTCGAATTAGAACTGTATCATCAAATCCAGAATGTCATTGGTGTTAATCCTGCCTACTATGAATATTTGCTCCAAGTCGATGCCGATACAATGGTCAGTACAGAGTCAGCTGCTCAAATGATTTCATCAATGAATAATAATAATAAAGTCCAAGCACTCTGTGGTGAAACTGCTTTGTCTAATGCTCGATCGTCAATCATTACAATGATGCAAGTCTACGAATACTATATTTCGCATAATTTAGCTAAAGCGTTCGAGTCTCTTTTTGGATCAGTTACTTGTTTGCCTGGTTGTTTTTCAATGTATCGACTCTATTTGCCTGGAAGTGGGAAACCAATTTTTGTGTCTCATCCTATTGTAAGAGATTACGCTGAAAACCGTGTTGACACTTTGCATATGAAAAATTTGCTACACTTGGGTGAAGATCGTTATTTGACCACACTGTTATTGAAACATAATTCCATGTATAAGACTAAATTTTTGAGAGCTGCTGAAGCTTGGACTGTTGCACCTGATACTTGGGGTGTTTTCTTGTCACAAAGAAGAAGATGGATTAATTCTACTGTGCATAATCTGTTTGAGTTAGTGCCATTAAGTCAATTATGTGGTTTCTGTTGTTTCAGTATGAGATTTGTAGTTATGTTGGATTTGCTCTCTACCATTGTGCAACCTGTTACGGTAGGATACCTAGCGTATTTATTCTATTTGATTGCTTCTGAACCTGATAATATTCCCATCACTTCACTGATTCTTTTGGTTGCCGTTTATGGTTTGCAAGCTCTTATTTTTATTTTCAGAAGAAAATGGGAAATGCTTGGTTGGATGATTTTCTACTTGTTTGCTCTTCCTTTGTTTTCCTTAGCTGTACCACTCTATTCCTTCTGGCATATGGATGATTTTTCATGGGGTAATACTCGTGTTGTTGTTGGTGATAAAGGTAAAAAGGTCATTGTCACTACTGAAGGTTCTTTTGATCCGTCAGAAATTCCAATGCAAAGATGGGCTGAATATCAGTCTGAGGCTTGGAACCATCAGTACAATCTTAATGAATCGGCACCTACACTTAATGGTGACCTTGATAGTATTGGCGGTCAATCATCACAAAATGTGTTGGCAAAGAGTGTTTACTCGATGAGAACTGATCCTATTGAATTAAACAGTAACCTTCCTTCTGATGACATGATTACCAATGAAATTAAGGACATCTTGAAGGATGCAGATCTTATGCTTGTTACAAAGAAAAGTATTAGATTACAGTTAGAGACTAAATTTGGAGTCAAGTTATCATCAAAGAGAGATTATATTAATTATGTTGTGGAAGCCATATTGTCGGGTGATCTTTAACTGTCATTTTCTTTTATTAAATTTGGATTTATTATTTATTATTCGGTATATATACATATTATTATTTTTTTGTTATGTAGCTCAAGAAAATATATTATTTTCCTTAAAAAAAATAAACTATATATATATATTTTTTTTTTGCTGAAATATGATTCTATGATATTTCCATGTATGGTATGGAAGATTACCAGTTTCTAGTTTTGTTTTGATTCTCGGTGAGGCTGGTGCTTAAATACTGCTGTCTTCTGATTGGTGGAATGGCCCTAACCCTTCTATGAGTCAAATTCTTAGTAGAAAACTTCTGCACCGCATTCGGACCTTGGGAACAAAAAAAAAAAGTTTCAGAATCTGGAGAAAGGGAAATCCTGAAAAAAAAAATGATCTGAAAAATTTCATTTTTATTTTTTGTGATTTTGTCCCCTTATCGCGATTGAGTTACCTGGATAGTAAATCAACCTAAACCTTTATCAGAAACGGTCAAAATGTCAAGAATTTTGAGGGTTAAGAATTTTACTAGATCATTGGCTACTTCTGCTTCATTTGCAGAGGTCCCAAAAGAGTTTGTGTCGAGAACACCTCCATATTCTAAGTTGGTTCAGAAATTGGGATCAGTGAAGAGGATTTTGGATAATCAACCACTTACTCTTGCTGAGAAAATTTTGTATTCACACTTAGTTGATCCTGCCGAAAGCTTAACTTCAAGCAGCACAAAGGATATTAGAGGTCAAGCTTATCTTAAGTTGAACCCTGACAGAGTTGCCATGCAAGATGCTTCAGCTCAAATGGCTTTGCTACAATTTATGACTTGCGGTATGAAGGAAACTGCCGTCCCTGCTAGTATTCATTGTGATCACTTGATTGTTGGTCAAAATGGTGCTGACGAAGATCTTCCTAAATCTATTGCTACTAACAAGGAGGTTTTTGATTTCTTGCAGTCTTGTGGTAAAAAATACGGTATTCAATTCTGGGGACCTGGTTCTGGTATTATTCACCAAATTGTTTTGGAAAACTTCTCAGTGCCTGGTCTTATGATGTTAGGCACTGATTCTCATACTCCTAATGCCGGTGGTCTTGGTGCTATTGCCATTGGTGTTGGAGGTGCCGATGCTGTAGATGCTTTGACCGGTACTCCTTGGGAGTTGAAGGCTCCTAAGATTCTCGGTGTTAAGTTGACTGGTGAATTGAATGGTTGGAGTGCTCCTAAGGATGTTATCACCCACCTTGCTGGTAAACTTACTGTTCGTGGTGGTACTGGTTTCATTATTGAATACTTTGGTGAAGGTGTTAAAACACTCTCTGCCACTGGTATGGCTACCATCTGTAATATGGGTGCTGAATTAGGTGCTACTACATCTACTTTCCCTTTCACTGATAGTATGAAGAGATACCTTGATGCTACTCATAGAGCTCCTATTGCGAATGCTGTCCAACAAGTCAATTCTCAAACTGGTTTCCTTAGTGCTGATGAAGGTGCTGAGTATGACCAAGTTGTTGAAATTGATCTCTCTTCTCTTGAACCCAATGTTAACGGTCCTTTCACTCCTGATCTCTGTACTCCTATTTCTAAGTTTGCCCAACAAGCTAAGGATAACAACTGGCCTGAACAAATCTCAGCTGGTGCAATTGGTTCCTGTACCAACTCTTCCTACCAAGATATGACCAGAGCTGCTTCCATCATTTCTGAAGCTTCTGCAAGTGGTCTCAAACCTAAGATTCCTTTCTTTGTTACTCCTGGTTCTGAACAAATTAGAGCTACCATTGAACGTGATGGTCTTACAAAGATCTTTGAAGATGCTGGTGCTAAGATTCTTGCTAATGCCTGTGGTCCTTGTATTGGTCAATGGAACCGTTCTGAAGAGTCTCTTTACAAGGACTCTAAAGACAAGGAACCTGCTAACTCTATCTTTACCTCATTTAACAGAAATTTCCGTGCCCGTAATGATGGTAACCCTAACACATTCAATTTCTTGACTTCTCCTGAAATTGTTACTGCTATGATTTACGCTGGTAGCACCAACTTCAACCCACTTACTGACAGTATTAAACTTGATAATGGGAAAGAGTTTAAGTTCAGTCCTCCTCCTGCCGCTCTTGATCTACCAAAGGCTGAGAATGGTGGCTTTACTGAAGGTCCCAATTCTCAATTCTATCCCGAAATTGACCCTAAGCCTGTTGAGGACCACCCAGTCGCTGTTTCTCCTACTTCCGATCGTCTCGCTCTTCTTGAGCCTTTCGAACCTTTTGATGGCCAAGAAATCAAGACCACTGTTCTTCTCAAAGTTGAAGGTAAGTGTACCACTGACCACATTTCAGCTGCCGGTGTTTGGCTCAAATACAAGGGTCATCTTGAAAACATTTCCAACAACACTCTTATCGGAGCTCAAAACAAAGAAAATGGTAAAGTCAATGTTGTCGAAGACTTCGATGGTACGGAAATGGGAATTCCTGAACTTATGATCAAATGGAAGAAAGAACACAGACCTTGGATTGTTGTTGCTGAACATAACTATGGTGAAGGTTCAGCTCGTGAACATGCTGCTCTTTCTCCTCGTTTCCTTGGTGGTAAGATTGTTCTTGTCAAATCATTTGCCCGTATTCATGAAACCAACTTAAAGAAGCAAGGTGTTCTCCCACTCACATTTGCCGATGAAGCTGACTATGACCGTATTTCCTCCAAGGATACTATTGAAACTGTTAATCTCTTAGATATGCTTTCCAAGAATGGTAATAATGGTGGTGAAATCATTTTGAAGGTCACTAAGCCTTCCGGAGAATCTTTTGAAATCGTTACTAAGCACACAATGTCTAAGGATCAAGTTGATTTCTTTAATGCTGGAAGTGCTATTAACTTTATTGGAAATCAAAAGAAATAAAGTAGCATTGTCATGAATTGAATTATTAATATATATTTTTGTCTTTTTTTCTATTTATCTTGGACATATTTGATATATAAAATAGAAACATTTAAAATATATATTTGGTGTACACAACTGAGAATGAATGTACCTACTAAAAATCTATATATATATATATATATAATTTATCAAACGGTGAATCCCATGGAATCATGGTGTTGTGTATATATGTTTTGAAATTGTGAATATATATCTACAGATTGATTTTTTTTTTACATACGCATAATTAAAATATGTTATATCGAGTCATGTCCTGCTACAAACTTTCGAATTAATATAGCATTATTGACCATTGGTAAAATCTTTTATCCCATTGAAATTTTTTACAATGGTTCGTAATTACTGCTTTAAGAACGAAAAAAAAACCATTGTTAGACGTCTCTATGAATTACTCACAGATGACGAAGTGTCCCTACTTGAAAGATATGTCTTTCATTACCCCGGAAATTTTATTATGCTGTTACTTAATATTTAAAAGTATACCGTTAAAATATCTTTTTTGAATGAGTTGAAACTCATAGGACCACCGAAAGGGCTAAAATTAATCCATAAGGAACCAAATCTTAATAGTAACTATAAAATTTCCATACATAAGAATTATTTTTTTAAATATCTTATTTTTCTGTATCTTAAGTGATATAAAATTAATGAGTACAATAGTTAGGTGATATGAATATTATACAAAGAAGTATATAATTAAATAGGAAAAAAAAAATTAATATTTTATGTAAAACTGTTTCAATTGAAGAATTATAAGAAGCGGTTATGTCCACTATTGAAATCACCGATATATGCTCAGCAAAAAGCTCAGGCTTTGAGACGTCGGAGGTGGTAACAGTACGTAAATATGCAATGTATATTGAACAAAAAAGTCTTTTATTAAATATTATCATTAATAAATTTAAATTTAAAAGACCAACAGATTACATTGATGAAATAAATCAAATGACAATACTTTCAAATTATACGCCATAGAGAATCTCTGTGCAAAAGTAAAAATAAAACAGAAGAAAATATGATGATCATAATGTTTAATACAATCACAAACCAAGGTAAATAAGATAAAATGAAATGCTTCAAATGGTAAATATTTCTAAATTCGACAAAAAGTGTCCCAAGAAAAGTTTAAATTTGATGTTTGATTTTATTAACATATATATCATATTTAGCACTTATTTACGTCCACAAAAATAACGCTTTGAATGTTCAATTTCTCATAGAATAACTCTATACTCGTTGGTGGATTTTTTGACTTTAACTCATTCAAAAGAGATTTTTGAATTGCATACTTTTGAATGGTAAATAACAACATAATAAAATCTTCTGGAAATTTTGATTGTAAAAGACATTTTTTCCAAGTAGATTGTATCTTCTGTGGGACCCTGTCATCTGTAAGCAACTCATGGACAAGCCTCACAATGGTTTTCCGTAGAATAGTAACATTATATTGATTTGCATTGGGGTTGGGTAAGTATTCTAGACTAACGTAAAGTGAATAAACATAGGACAAAGTTCTTCCTATACGTTCATGAAATAAACAATTAAATTCAATGAATCTCGCAGTAGGAAGAGTTGCTGCCCATTCAAGAAATGAGTGAGATTCATTTCTAAATAAATCTAACGTAAACTGTCCCGTTAACATTTCCAATTTCAGTATTAAACTTTTTTTATTTCGCTTGGAACTAAATTCATGGTTGTGAATGTTTGGAAGGTCCATAAGATCGTCGAATTTCAACCATTGAGGTGGAATTTGATTGTTCCCATCTTGTACGTTTTCAGGAATTTTAAACTTCGCTGGTAAGAAAATAAAGGAATGTTCCTTTTCAGAGTAATGAAAATGACGCAATGCTGTATCTTCCTGGTATTTCTTAAAATATTTAGAAGAAATAGGAAATAGGCATCCCTTTCCAGCGTCTATACTGTACTCATCAGGCAATTTCCTTTCTGGTTCATTTGTATCTAATTCAGTACTTGTTGTAATAGTAGTTAGAATGGACTCATTATCTTCTTCATAATAGCGTGTGTTGGAAGATATCAATGACATTTTCAAAATATATATATTTGTAATAAAGATTTTAGAACAATTTTTACAAATAATGATAATAAGAAAAAGGAGGAAGCAGTAATTTATATGTAAAATCCAATTTGAGGAGACATCAGTTAAAATTATCTTCATATGATTACTAGCAAAACAATATATGCATTTTAATATAATATACAATTACATTGCGCATTCATTTGCAAATAAAATATCCAACATAACATATTAAAGTTTCCAAGGATAAAATAGTGCTGGTTGAATATTGACCCTTAAAATACTTTTTAGCAGTTTAGAACTCTCATTCAATTTCAGTGTAAATTTATATAATGGTATCATTCTAATGAGCCTCATTGTTACTTTCTTACAGATGCCAGTTTTTTATGGTAATAGTAAGCAGAAATGCTTTTATTCAACATTCACCCGTACGCAGTATAAAAATTTCTGTTGAATGAATTGGTAGTGAAAATACTATTAACATCGTTAGGATTATTCTATGAAGAAATGAATATCAGTACCATAGTAGGAATATGTCTAGTATTACAGATCTCCAACATTTTTTCAACTTTATTTTGCCATGAAATTTATGTAATTTTACGTATAAAACTTTTGTGTACTAAGAAATCTGAAAAATTTATGTTCTAATATATGAAATCTCTTTCCTTATTGTCTCATGATGATGTCCGAGCATCGCATACTCTACGACAATTCTTCCATGCCTTGCTGCAAAGCTAAAATAACCTCTCTGCTCTTCCAGGTGCCCCCTACGTACGCCCAGGTCATAAAGAGAAGAATTGTTCCCACTGTGGTGTCGGAACTAGAGAATTAACTCATCTAATATATCAATGCTCCAGCATGTTACGATTGTGACATAGATTCTACTGCACATCGGGAAATGGTCTCGAGGAATTCATGCGATCTGTTTTTATCTCGCAACCAGAAGATATCTTAGCCAAGTTATAAGCAATTGGCAGATATATCTACATGATAATGATTATGGAAAAAGCCTCTAGATTTGGGAAAGACCAAGATCCCTCAAAGAACGGTGGATTAGCTACGAATGTTGCCAAACAAATATCTAAAGGTGATTACTTCAAGAAATGGGAACCAAAAAAAGTTTTACAAGCTAAGCTCAATACGAGTTAACCCAAAAGATTTTACTTCTATATAAAACTATATAATTTTCGGATTTCCCAGTTTACAAAAGCTTCAGACTTTAAATCATTACTTAAAATTACATAACCAACATAGCAAAATAAAGCTAACCAATATATATATGTAAGTAAAAACTTTTAAGTCTTAAAATTTTAGACCATGTAACTATATCCTTTATCTAAGACGTAATTCTATGAACGAAGCAAGATTTATGGACTAAGAACTTCACTTGCATTTTCTTTACACTTATTACTCTTACTATACCCTTCATTATATAGTCCTAGAAAATTTTTTTGAATTAATCGTTTTACTCTTTGTTTTATCACAAGGTCTCCCGACACCTCCAATGGATACAGTACCATTGTTGTGTCTCTAGTTACATGACGCTCCATCCTATCCAAGTGACCCTAAACTGATTGAACTATTAGGGTCGTATTTGTAAAACTTTTATTGCCACTTTCATTACTACTTTATAATTATTTCCTGACGTATGTGAAACATATTTCAATTAACGAGTTATAATCTTTAGATCAATTCTTATTTCATAGGCACAAACGTAATGATATTTCGTTTCCAAGGATAGAACACATAGTTATTACAAATCAGTATATCTCAAGTCCTTGGTCTGCAAGTCAAAACTCTTCATTACCCCTCAGTAAAACTTTTTATTTTGATTTTTTTTTCATTTATTGTTCTGATTACTCCTTATTTATTTTACTACCTATTTACCATGTATATATATACATTTGATTTAACTGTTTCTCTTTAATTTCTTTTCACATTTCTGAAGATATATCACGTAGTGTTGTTGAAATTTCATTTCCTTAATATTAAGTCTTTTGTCATATTTATATATTTACTTGCCTTGATAGCACTTCATTTTATTCTTACCATTTTATATTTACATCATAATAGTAAACTTACTTTAATAAAATGTTTTACTCTATTTTCTAAATTTGCAGTCGTGGTTATAAATTTGTATATATTATCTACATGTTTTTCAGACGGGTAAGAAGTGTTTGAAAGGTTCCAAGGTTGTTGTGTATATAGAGAGAAAAATTTTATGTGGTATTTAGAAACATGTAAAAACATTGAATGTATACCATGAGCGTATCATTTTCATATAAGATGTTATGACCACTATTGCTACGTACCTACTTAGGTAGGTACATAGGTATGTACGTATAAAATTACTGTCAAAATTTGAACTTACAATTACACATGTATCAGTATGTTTTCGAATGGTTAGTAACGTAAATTTTACAAAAGGCCGAAGATTGCAGTCTCCGAGAAGCCGATGATTGCCTATGAACTGGCATTCTATACGTGCTTACTGTGTATATACAGTACATAGAAAATCTCTGGGTTCAGAAATGTATAGGCAATTAACAAGTACATGGTAACCGTTCGTTAGTAAGGTAGGAAATTGGTTACGTAGTGCACATTAAACATAAAATGATGAAAGTCATGATCTTCAAAATGCCCCGCGGTAATAAGAGCGGGGAGAATTTGTTTGTTCATCAATTATTACAACTACAAACAGAATTATGGTTTCCCCATGAAAAAATTTTTATTTGATGTTCATTCGTGGGGTTACAAATAAGCGTGGCACGGTAAAGTACTTTGCGCATATATTTTATCCGAAATCGACCAAAAAAAAAAAAAAAAATAAAAAGAAATTAGCGCCGTTCGGCACCGTTTTTTTTTTTTTTTTTTTTTTTTTTTTTTTTTTTTTTTTTTTTTTTTTTTTTGTTTTTTTGTTTTTTTGTTTTTGTAGAAAACTTTCAAGTGTTTGCACAATTTCCAAGCAAAGTTCAAGGAATAATTTCCTAATGGATTTATTATGTACATGGTCCTAGTTGTTTAATTCTTTGTTCTGAGTGACATCAACATTTTTCTTTTTCAACAATTGAAGCACACAATTAAAGTTTCACCTCTTGAAGAAATCATTGAGATCTTGTAGTCAATGTTACTGCATTTAGATACTAGAAATTTTATGTGTTTAGAAAGCACTACTTCAATACCCTTCTATTACGTAGTTACATTTATTTTTGAATTTAGTCGACTAAAAACCAAAGGTTAGCTAACATCTAAATTATGAATTTTTATTACAACTACATTAGTAAACTTGAAGCCTTTGATGCAAGTTGTCGGAGGTATATTCCGTGAAGAAGTAAAATAATTCTTCTTTCATCCAAGTAATATTTGAATAAAAAAATTGAATTAAGAAGAGACATATCTATGTATAATCATTCAAATAAGTTTCATATCAACGGATACCACATTTGTATGAACTTATCTACCTACCTAGGTAGGTAGGTACTTTACATAAAAATAATAGTATAGAATGTTGGCTTGATTCAAATGTTATTACCTTCCATGTCATTTCCTTAATGTCGTTATTAATGAAGTAAAATTGATTATGGTATTATGTTCGAGTCGCTCTTTGTTTTTCTTATCTAATGGATCAATCACTAAAGCTACATACATGCACTTATTTTTATTAAATTGTGAAGCTTTTAACTAACTTGAAAAAATAATAAAAAGTAAATAAAATCATAGTGTGACTTTTTTAAACCTCCTTCTTATCAATGAGTGTTGAAGCTACATACATTCAACTGATATTACAATGACCGGTATGAACATTTGAATTTCAATCATTTGTAACTATGAAAAAAAAAATTAGGTACATGTTATAGAGTGCGATGATAATATAAGTTTTCAACCTGTTTAGTAGTAGGACAATTGAATACTACCGAAACATGGAGTGTGACATCTACATTTAAGATGTAAACTTTCTACAGTACAACTACATACCATAGTTGTATAGGGTTATATATGAATGGAAAGGAAGAATGAAGGAAAAACTATGGGCCCGGAGTATTTTCATTATGCTTACATAAACGGATGGTATTTTGTGTGCGAGAGGCGGGGGTATCACAGGATGAAGTAGAGACGACACAATGAGATTGGGAGTTTTTGCAGCAATTATCTAACATTTCCTTGATACATTTCTCTTAATATAGCAAAGTCAAGTGATATGAAATTATTGATTATAATATCCAGTTCCTATGTCAAGGCTTAATACCATTCAGAGCAGTTGTTTTACTGCAATGGAACTAGATTCCCATTTTCTAACCGAATAAGTTGTAGGCTTTCTAGATCCATAAGTAAATGGCATCTCTTAAGATTTGTGCCTTACATGTCGGAAACAACCCCTTCAACGAATCAAAAAAAAAAAAAAATAAAAATAAAAACATTCTTTCAAATAGTACAATACACTCTCAACAAAATTTTAATCTATAGTACATAATTATACACATGTACATATACTACTAGTACAGAGCATGTACAATGCTTTTTTGAAACTGATAAATACGTATTTATGTCCGAAATTTAAATTTGAAATGAAATAAAATGTAAAAAAAATAAGTTGTTGATCAAAAGTGGGAGTATGTAGTACTAATTACCAATTTGGGACAATAACATTCAAATATTCGTAAGGAGTACATATACAGAAATAGTTTAGATCGCTTTCCGGATAAATTCATCATCTTCTTTTTACCCCAGATTTTGGGAACGTTTTTTTTGTGCGGCAGTAGTTGCATTCATTTAAGGCATACGTGTATATGTACTACAACTACTACTACTACTACTACAAGTACACATAGGTCATGGGAAAGGTGGTTTTCTATGACGCGTATACGTTCAAAAACACGATCTATTATAAAAGCAGTATGTATTTATTTGTAAATCTTGCTGAATTAAAAGTGCCGCTCAGCAAGGTTGGGAGAAACTGGGGTTGATGGGAAGAAAAAGAAACGTTGATTATGTCTAACACTATTCAAAAACAAAATGTATAAAAGGTACTCAAATTTACATGTAATTTTGAAATTGTTTCAAGTGTTTATATTTTCAACAATCTACTTGTTTTTTTCTTTGAACCTATATATTTCTATCTATTATTATTATTACTATTTTTTTTTTCTTTTCAACATCTTTCAAATAATTGATCAATGTGGAAAGTTTACAATCCTTACTTGCTCGCAAGCATCTCCACCATCGGTGGTATGCTATTTGGTTTTGATATTTCCTCAGTTTCTTCATTTGTTGACCAGGAACACTATTTGACCTATTTCAATTATCCTTCTTCTATTGAACAAGGTGGTATTACTGCTTCTATGGCCGGTGGTTCTTTTGTTACTTCTCTTTTCTGTGGTTTCTTTGTTGATAAACTCGGTCGTAAACCAGTTATTCAAATTGCTGCAATCTTTTGGATTATTGGTTGTATTATTCAATCATCTGCTCAAAATGTTGCCCAACTTGTTTGTGGTCGTTTAATCTCTGGTTTTGGTATTGGATTTGCTTCAAGTACAGTTCCAGTTTATATTTCAGAATTAGCACCAAAAAGAATTAGAGGTCGATTAGGTGGTCTTTTTCAATGGGCTGTTACTTGGGGTATTATGATTATGTTCTATATTGGATATGGTTGTTCATTTATTAATGGTACTGGATCATTTAGATTGGCTTGGGGTCTTATGATTGTTCCTGGTTTGTTTTTGTTCTTTGGTACTTTTGTTTTGGCAGAAAGTCCTAGGTGGCTTGCTAAGAAAGGCAGATGGGAAGAAGCTATTGATATTATTTCTAAGATTCAATCTAATGGTGATGTTACTCATCCTGATGTTGCCCTTGAAATTGAAGAAATCCGCGAAGAAGTTGAGGCTGAAAAGAATCAATGTACTTACCGTGATTTGTTTAGAAAAGATTCAATTCTCAGAACTTCTGTTGGTATTTCTGCCCAAATTTGGCAACAACTTACTGGTATGAACGTTATGATGTACTATATTGTCTATATGTTCAAGATGGCTGGTTATGAAGGTAACACTGCATTGGTATCTTCATCAATTCAATACGTTATCAATGTCGTTATGACTATTCCAGCCTTGTTGTTTATTGATCAATGGGGTAGAAGAAGATTACTTATTGCAGGTTCTCTTCTTATGGGTATGTGGCTATTAATCATGGTTGTTCTCCTTGGTGTCTTCTCCATTCCTTTGACCGATATTCCTGATGACGAAATGATCCGTATCACTGTCGACAATAAATCAGCCTCTAAAGCAATTATTTCCGTCTCCTACCTCTTTGTTGCTACATTCGCACCCACATGGGGTCCCGGTATTTGGCTTTACTGCTCAGAAATCTTCCCAACTAACCAACGTGGTTTAGCAAACGGTATCTCTGCTTCCGCAAACTGGATTTTCAATTTTGCTTTAGCTATGTTTGTTCCAACTGCATTCAAAAACATTACTTGGAGAACCTACATTATCTTTATGGTCTTCTGTGTTGTTATGACTTTCCACGTATACTTCTTGTTCCCTGAAACAAAGGGTAAGACTTTGGAAGAAATTACAATGATGTGGGATTCAAAGGTCCCAGCTTGGAAGAGTACCAAATGGGTTCCAGAAAATCCTATTTCTAGAGAAATACCTGTTGATGATGAAAAGAATGACAATGAACATGAAGAAAATGCTCAATCTTCCGATAATGAACCCGAACAACAACAACACCAACAAGTTCCTGTTTCTGCCTAATTTCTTTTATCATTTAGATTTTGGTACGAACCTCCATGCATTACAAAAATTTTCTTTTTAGACAATATTGAAAAAAAAAAAAAAAAAAAAAAAAAGTATTACCCTAGTATTTTCTAATGACGCTTCTATCTTTTATTTAACTTAATACAATATATCAATTTATATTTAAGTCTTCTAATATTACAAATACCTGTAGAGGAGATAATTATTTCTCACTAGTAGAAGTTTCTCTTATACACTTTCAATCTCTTAAACAATTTAAAAATCAATATTCTATATATATGTACGTTTTCTCTTCCCCCCATGTTGTATGCTTCACCTAGTGTACCCATTTTGGAATTAGACATAAATTAAACATTTTAAATTGGGACATTACAAAACAAAACTTAGCATCAAAACCAAAAAAAAAAAAAAAAAATCTAACCTTATTCCTATTATACGGTTTTTGTCACCTAAGATCTAGAAACTTTTTTTTTCTCTCTCTCTCTACAACACATACGGCATCTGGGTAAATACTCTTTAAATCAACCATGCCGTCAAATTCAAATTGAAAGACAAGATAGAGAAAGACAAGATAGAGAAAGACTCAAATTGTTGTGACCACATTTATTGTAAGAGAATATGTATATATATTATAGAATCCAAAATAGTACAACAAAGGAATCATGAATTTGGAGGACATCTCGGACTCATGACCATAAATGTTTATTGTTTCCTGTCAGATGATAGAACAACTTGAATTGAATGAACAATGAAATTTCGGTGTAGAAGGAGTTACTTGTTTTTTTTTTTGTTTCTGCGCTAGTACTATGTCCATAGTTAATGGGGTAAATACTATCATCTGGTGCACAATAAGATGTAAGTACTAAGGTGTATGTGCGTGAAAATTATTTTTTATCCAATAGCACATTCATCTGCCTACTTCTTTCAGCTGAGTTCACTACTTGATCGGAAAAAATACAAGTGTTTAAATTGATGTTATAATTCATCACCTTTCTAATATCACCACTCAAATTAAAACTGTCCTTACACCTTCAAGAAATAAAATATTGTTATTATTATCTGCGTACATCATAGGTCTTCTATGTGTTTTAAAAGTTGTGTCTTTCTTGTATACTGTCATAAAACAATTCAGCCATTTCTTTTTATACAGATGGTTCAATTTCTTCTTCCTCTTCTTCTGTTAAAACAAGAAACTCAATGATTAGATCTGAAACATGGTTTACAAATCGATTTAAACCCAACTGAATAAATGGTATTCGTTCTTGTTGTCTTATTACATAGAATAGAACTACGTCCAAGACAGACTGTCTAACGCTCTCGTCTTCAGAACGTTGAATTCTAATTCGCCCACCTCTCGGATTGTGGTCATCGTCAAATGCATCCGCTACTGCATTTAAGTAGCTATTAGGATGAGGTGGTACTGTTGCCATTTGTTGTAACTCAGCTGTAATTCGTAACGCGGGACAACTGCCATGAATTTCAAGCTTTTTATCGTATTCTTCAATTTCATTAATTTCTTTCAAAATTGTTGGTATCAACTGTTTAAGTTTATGTATATCGATTTCAACTGTAATATCAGGAAATTTTTTGGCCAATATATGTGATGGTAACTTAGCTGATTGATTTATTTGATCTGATTCAGATTTATAAATTTCTTCATTCTGCAGCTCGGTTTCCAGAAGTAAGTTGTTATTATAGATAACACGACAAAATTTTTCAACAGAAATATTCAACCCTTCATTGGGGAAAATTGTTCTTATAATTTTTTCGTCATCAAATGGATTATTAGTGTCTTCATTCTTCTCAAGTACATTAGATCCGTATCTAAATTTTAATATGTTGAGAACTCTATTCCAACTACATTTTATAATTAATTTAAGACCATTCTTGGATTTGGCAGCGAGAGTGAGTAGTTCATGAAAAAAAATAAATCTGTCACAAGAAAATGGGAGTGTTAATTCTCGAACTTCTAGATCAGAAGCCATAGCGCACATACTATCAAGCATCATGGCAATAGAAAGATTATTACCAAGTGCCATGTGCGTGAGCATTAATTTTTCTCCATATATTTCGTTAACCACGTTTGGATCATGCAAAGAAATTTCAGGTACCAGCTTAAAAATCCTTGGCATACGAAGTAACAAACAATAAATGTTTCCAACAAATGATATCTTTCTAACAGTTGGTGTAATTAATCTGGTAATGTAATCAAATGTCAAGTGTGGTGAATTCATACGAAATTCTCCTTGAATTTCAATTTCTTCCAAGTTTTCAAACCTAAGTTGGCCTTGAAATCTATTAATATAGTTTTCGTGAAAATCAATAATGCACAACTTTTTGACTTCAATTAATCTCATCATAATCCATTCTCCAAGGTCATAATGAGCAATTGTTATTGATTTAAATCCATAAAGCAATCTGAGATTTTGGAATAGAACAATTGAAGAGTGATAGATAGTATTGAAAGTTGTCAATGTATCAACGCTTTGCTTTGAATAAGAAAGAATTTCAACTGCAATATTTTCTCGATATGAATCAGCCTGTGTTATTTTACTCAACTCATTTTCAAGTCCAAATGATTTTGTAAATAGTCCTTTAAGCTTTTTGCAGGGAAGTCGATGATCAGCTACTGACAAATAATTACTTGGAAATTCATACTCCAGATAAAGTTCATCAATTAAAGAGCAGAAGTATTCCTTATTCTTCAAGGGTAAAGTTGCCCTAGAATTAATTACATGAAGAGATATATGGAAATCTGAATTCCAGGAAAACAACTCCATTTGATTTGCCAAGTTTTCATATCCTACAGTCGTTAAATTATCTTGCACAATCAATCGTCTCAATGACGGTAAAATATTGGGATTAATGAACAAACAATTTTTATTTGAATACTGGTTGTACTGTGCCACTTGAAAAGGGTAGTCCATTATAGAAATAAATCTTAATACGTTAATATTTCGTAAGAAATATATCTCATTTTCATATCGAATCTTTTTCAACATGTTGTTAAGGTATAACCAGTTTTTCAATTCAAGTTTTTCATAAACAATGGAACTAATGATTTGGTTTATGGATTTGCTCACTAACAACAGATTTTTTATATTTTGTGACGGGAGTAAATATAGGTCACCAGTAGAGTAGATTCCCTTAAAATCTGAAGGAATAAACAAAAATTCAACAATAGGGTACCAGACATCTATGGGTAACTCTAAAATAGGTTCATTTCTATTATTCAATAATCTAAGTAGAGTGAACCATCTTCGAAAATTATTGCATATCCAAGAAAGAATGTGAGGATAATTTATCAAATACGTCGATGAGAACAATAATACTAATAATAGCAGTAACAATAAACATATAAGAATCCAGCTAAAGCAAGTCATATCTGAATATACTGTAAATTGATAGTATAGACAAATGTGTATGTAAGTGATGATGAAAAGTAAGAAATAAAAACGGCAATAAAGTATATTTACACACATGTACAAATTGGGATTAGCGTGTTATGAATTACACCACAGAGACAATGTGGTAGTGTGAATCTCCACAGTTTATGTAATAATTTTCATCATCTTCTTAAAGAGATCCTTCAGCAATAAAATGGCTATAAAACTATCACATTGCAAATGTTGTGTTTTTGTTGTCTCGTGTACTATGCTTGTTACAGTAATCTCAACTACCTCAAACCGTTCACATGGGCACCGAGGTGCAAGTACTAATTTTACTCTTCGTTACAGCAAAAACAGCACATAGATGATGTGATGGTATTAGTTAATTTTTGCCCACTAAGTATTGGGCATGTTCCCATCTTAATATAAGTATCTCCATTTCCGTGGAGTATTTTATTTCCCCCCGTTACACACCAAATAAATCATGTCGATAGCCAGCATCGTTACTAGGGTCAATAGGAAATTCTTATTGCAGCAACAAAATCTTCGTTGCTATGTTACTGTGGCAAATCTGCCATGGGACTTTACTATCCAAAATGTCCATTGTCTGTTTAAACGAGTTGGACGAATTCAAAAAGTTCTTATGCCACCAGGACTAAGTGGTTGTAGCTCTGCTGGATACTGCATGATTCTTTTTTCCAACCCAAAAGAAGCTCAACGTGCTGTCAAGGTCATGAATTCTTGTACAGTGGGATCAGAGGTTATTAGTGTGCAACTTTACATGTCACAATTTCTGAGAATTCGATGGGAAACGTTTACGCGCCAACATCCAAAAGTTTCCAAGCAACTGAAAGACCTATGGGATGAATTTAACGTGGAAAGTGTCACTTACTTTACCATTAAGAATAACCATAATACATTGATATCATTAAAAAAGTTTGTGAAATTTCAATCACCGTGGGATGAAATGCAATTTATTGCACGGCAAGGAAATGTTAGAATTCCTCAAAGGCAGCTAACTGAAATAGAAATGTCGGAGATGGTGAACCTACTAAGGAGGAAGGGTCATTCATATGTGAATTTGTTTAATACTGCTCATTATAAAAATGGTAGGCGAATGGTTCGTGAAATTGAACTCGAATTACACAATTAGTCTACATATGACTAAGTAACTTTCTGATATTTCATGAAACCCTTGGTTTCTATTAAACATACTATGAAACTAGCCCAGTATTTCAGTGATTGTTTATTGGTCATCAGTTCAAGGATGTATCTAGTGTATTATTGGTCTATTCTTAAGACTTCGTTAAACCAAAAAAAGGAAAAAAAAATTATAGATCATATATTACATTACATAGATGTCCCTTGGTAATTTATGTACTTTCAAATGTTTACAGATATCATATATACGCATATATTTTGAACCTGTAATGCCTTGGACAAGGGAGACATCTACTACTCTTCAGAAAGACAAACCTGGGCAGCAGGTTATGTGTCCAGATTCAGCAATACCCTAACCCTTGATTTAGATTATCACATTCAGATGAAATCTCCCCATCTGGACATTCGAACACATCCACACGCTTATGTGTTAAGGCAAAAAGCATGTCAGATCTAGACTTTAAATCACTACTTCTCCAATCATTATCACCACATATATCAGTGACATCCTCCGATGATGCGAATCAAATATGCCAACAACATGGAGCCCCAACGTTTTTGCAATTATTAAAACCATATGAAAAGAACATCCAGGGAAGGATCAAAGTTAGGGATATGGCGGTAACAGATTTTAGTATCAATCTAGTGCCACCACCTAATGAAAATCAATTTGGATATAGTAAGGAACAGATTGATGAAAATGTCAATAGGTTGTTGGCTATGGGGCATGAACGAGCGTTTCTTGGAATTGTGGAATATCTTATTGAAAATATTCCGGTGTCATATTTTGAAACTTTTTCGCATCCAGTAGCTGGCATTATTGCAACGTCATCTAGAAATGAAATACCAATCGATTCTTTAAGTAAATTATACAAGGAGACAGAACAAACACCTGAGTTTATCAATAAAGAATATCTTCGGTATTACGTTTTAATTCATGATAAAGAAAGTGATTTAAATGAAAGTTTGAAACTTTTCGAAAAGATGAAAAGGCATTTTGGACTTCAGTGTCATATGGTTAAAATTGATGAAGAAGGGGCGGTAGAAACTTTGATTGGAGATATGGTAAGACAGAGTGTTGTACCATTTATGCAAAGATGTATTGATACCTGGATGGAAGTATATCAGTCTCGAAGAGGGTTTACAGGAAGGTTATTTGGTAAATCTTTTTTTGGTAGCAGCAGCAAATCAAGCAACAACTATCGTGACGGAAGATATCATGTCGAATCACCAGAAGCACAATTACGGAAATTAGCTGATTTCTCTTTTATGTTGAGAGACTATTCACTTGCATACAATGTTTACGAACTTCTCAAGAAAGACTACACAAATGATAAAGCGTGGACATACCTAGCCAGTTCACAAGAATTTTGTCTTCTTAGTTATCTCCTAACTACAGATGTACCACGAAGTGAATTAGTTGAAGGAATGCTCGATACAGCCACCTACAATTATGGTAGTCGAAGTTCATTGCCTCTCTACGCTTTAAGAACTATTCTCATGATCTCAGAACAACTCCTACTTTCTCCTAAATCATCTATTTTCCAACATAGTGTCAAATGGCTTCTTCGAGTACAATCTGAACATTATGTAGGTCCAATTGCTCTACCTCTCGTTTTGGAAAGAATCGGTGATGCAAGTAAAGGTATTAGAAAACGAAGTTTCTGGAACTTACTCGCTGCAAGAGAATGGAATGATAGACTATCTGAAGTCGAAGTTTGCTTAGATCGTTGTAGCATAGTATATGAAGAACTTGACTGGGCAAAACAGGAAGGTAGACTCTATGGTAGATTAGTTCGTATAGTCGAAGAATCAGTCAGCAAAACTGATGATAAACAAAATATAAATGATGATAAACCTGACGCAACTGCTGTTCATGAAAAATTACAAAATAGTGTTAATATCATAACTTCTCAAACAGCAACATTGAAAGCATAATAATTTATAGAACTTTTTTTTTTTTTTATTTATTTTTTATTGTTCCATATATATATATGAAACTATTTTCTATAACTCTTTACATGTATTTGTAAAATTTCAAAACAAAAGTAAGTGATTTTAAAGTTGAGGTTGAAATATATTTATTTAAGCATTGAAAGAATTGAGATATTAATTCTAGAAACCAAGTTTGAAATGTTAATATATATATATATATGTAAATACTCAACACACACAAAAAAAAAAACCAATTTACGAATATTTTCCTTTTTGTCACAATAGATGGAGTTAATGATCACACAAACACATACTGTTAACAACATATATATATATATATTTGTGTTGACTGTTAAAATTTCTTCCTCCAAAATGTAGTAAATTCACTCCATTTATATACATATCCCCAACTCCAAGAATAATGTAGAATTTTTAAATACAACTACTTGTTGTTGTATATTTTAGATTGTTGAATTTTAAATTTTTTTCACATTAGGATATACTGATAGAAACAATTTAGTTTTGCAAATACATTAATTACCTACATTCATACCAATACCTAACTTTTGAGGTCTAATAAATATAGAGTAAGTCATTTAAAGCAATGTACACATAATGCAGTTTTAATGAAAGGGTAGAACATTAATGTACAAATTTAGAAACAACACATTCTATTTAAATCTTTAAAAATAAAATTTTACTACGGAGAAATACAATAAATTTATTTACTGAGTGGAATGGAAAAGTTTTTTGTTAACGAAGGGAAACTGACAAGTCGTCCAGAAAAACCCTCCTGAGAAATACAATGTATTTCGGCGGTACAAAGGTATATAACTATTATCACGGCATCACTTATGCATCAGGAGTAACAGCATCATTAACAATACTATTATATTATGAAGGCATAGGAAGACCATGCTAAGTACCGGAACTAATAGAAAGAAAGTTAACAGTTTAATAAAAAATACAAAACGCACTAAAAAATCAAATAAACTTACCAATTAAAATTTCAGTTTGCGATAATCAAAAGAGAGTAAAGAAAGTCCATATGTAAAACACAGCTCGACCAGTAAGCACTATTCTATAATAGCGACGTTGGAACAAACTTTGCCAGCACAGTATTTATAAAATACGTCACCAACAAATGCAATAACTTAAAAAAAATAGAGAAAACTTCGACATATTTATCATCAAACTTAATACTAACCTTCGCTAGAAGAATTCCTATCTATTAAACACCGCACTAAAACAATAATAACAATCACAATCACGAGAAACAAGTCAGAATCGTTTAATCTTCCAACACGATAAAAATATCCATAAATATATTACCAACGAAAGAATTAACAGTGACCACAAGAAACAGGTAAGAAAACATTTTAATAGTCATTAAAACAAAACTGTATAATACAAAATCTTCAACATTAGCAATAAATTAAACACGAGCAATAAACTTACCCAAGAAATATTCAATTTTAAATCCATCAACCAGTAGCAAAGTTCTAGCCATTTCTCTCAACCGCTCTAAATGTTAGTAAATTTATAAAAGTAATACTACATAGGTATGTAATTATATAAATGGCAGCATTTAGTTCACAGTATCAATGATCCCTTGATTTACAGTTCCTCATCTTTTACTATATACCACAGGTGTATATAGAGGTGTACAAAGTACGAACCATCGCTTAAACAACCTTAGTTCCGATATTGACACACCTAAATCATCAATTCTGATATTCCATCAAAAACTAGATAGTCAAAACCTAATTATAGCATCGAAGTGACAAGTATAAAGGACCAACTCTTCTTTTAGCCATTGTCGTCAATTATTGTTG
>JAJMJJ010000067.1:0-57557 GCA_030568955.1 Geotrichum siamense (nom. inval.) | reverse complement strand
TGCATCATAATCAGGAAATGGTTCAAAGCCAAAGAAAAAATTGTCGGTAATAAGATTTATGGGACTGTTAAGGTAGATGCTGCAAGTAATGAGAAAGTTATTACATCTATGAAGCACGTCAGGTTTTCTGAAAGTGTTGAGTTGATTGAATGCTACTTTTGAAATAACTTGAGGTAATAATTTTTGAGGCCGAATTTTGGTAAGAAGAGTATCATTTGTATTCTCTCACTTATTAGCTTAAGTTCTGTATAGTTAGTTTTGATTTTATTTCTAAGGGTTTATCATTTTCTTACCGTTGAAGTGCCTCACCAGTCAAAACATAACTGTTGTAAATTGTACTGTACCAGACAAATACATATTGCAAGTTTAGACCAAATTGGTAATTTGGTCGTTCTTTCATTCCGTCATATAAACTTGCAGCAACCGGTTTCAAAAGTTGGAAAATTAACCCAAGTCGTTCTCTAAACAGTTAGATCGCCATTTCATTGATAAAAGGGTGGTCAACATATATGTAAGGTGACATCGTATATGCATCGCTACTGGCAAGCATTAAGTATGTCCCCAGAACAAATTCCACTAGCATTTGATTTTTATATTCATTTTCACTTATTGTGGACTTATTATAATACTTCAAAATTAGAATGTATCTAGTTTTGTCATCTTCATGACGAAGCCACCCCTTCAAAACAAGGGGATCACATCACTCCAGCGTTCATTCTCACTTATTGAGTAATTCATTGAATGATTGTTAGGTAACTAAATTTATTCCATGATTGTGTAACTTAATATTTGCGAATTTAGAACCATACTTTTTTGTGCTTTGTCCGTCCATATTTTAAGAAGAATTTCGTGACTTAATTTAGTTCCTTGAGTTCCGAATGCGCAGAGTCCACAGGGTAAATTGCGACTATATCTAACATACCAAAAAATTTCACCACAGTTGGATAGTATTCTTTCCCTCATCGAGTTATAATCACTTTCCTTTGGTGTTTAGTCTTCCCTCTAATTTGTGTAACATTGCAAGTGTTTTATAGTGTGATCTCAGTAATTTATAACGTCATGGGTATTATGTATATTCGCATTATCGCGCTATACATGTTACGATAGAACCCAAATTGATCGAGGAATAGTTGGATCGGAATGTTTTCTACCTTAAGCACACTTGAAGTATTTCCATCCCACGTATTTTCCAATACATCTCTATTCAGCCCTGTAGTTCAACAAATCCTGTGATAACATGGAGGGACCATAATGTACGGTACTCATAGGATTTGCTGCACCTTTTTTAAGTACACGTTTAGTATAAGTTCCTTTGCAAATATGATATGGATATGATAAATTAATATATTATTTTCATTAACTTTTGAGCGAAGATATAGATCTTTATAGGCGTGCTGTGTTCCATGTAAATAATCAAGTGTGGGCTTGTGGTACGGTAACTTCCACTACATTCTCTTGTTCTATGTATGTAACACGCAAGACAACTTCATTGGAGTCCCTGTTTTTACTTTCAGGGATAAACTCACTTTCCTCTTGATAACTTCAAGAAATTTTGCATGTGTTGTAGTAGCAACAAAAAACGACGTGCAAAATCCACGTCTACAGCAGATCGACAATGTCGCAGTTCGAATTCTGGACCACTAAATAGAAAATGAAGAAAAAGATGGACACTGATAAATTCAAATGGTAAATAAATTGTTGTGTATGGTATATATCATAATTACATCAAAATCATTGGTTTTGACAGATATAAATATGTGTTGCGGTATATGAATTATATTAAGAATTTAGGAAAACTAAAGAAGTTTTATGTGTGCATAGTGGGGACTTAGAAAGTTGGAGGCAATTTTGAGGATAATGTGTAATTCCTACTCCATTCAGTGTATTCAGCCTTCAGAAAAGTACCTATCTGGGAAAAGCTTGGAAGGGGTCTAGCAAAATTTACTAAGCTGAGGAGTCGAATACTCAAAAATTTGTTCCTAAGGTACCTAGGCTAAGGTCAAGTGTAGGTAGACACACAGGTATGCATTGGAGGGGTTGGAGTATCGATGTAATTGTATTCTGGAAGTATATGCTTAGTATATATAGGCATACTTTAGTTGAGTGCAGTCCTTGAAATAAAAGCCACATACATACCTAGTGATTTATAAACACGTTCTACTTCAAAAGTCTACTACCAAATGCGTATTATTTAAATACTAACAGCATGCAATTTACATATTAATACAGATCCTTATTTCCTACGATCTAAGTGTTAAGTTCAAATCTTATATTAGGTTGCAAGTCTTATCTTATCTAGGTTGGATCTGTAATACGTTCTTTCCTTATTCTTGTAAGGAACTCTGCTATGTTAAGCACTTCTCTTTTCCTCCTTTTACTTTGCCGCATTATTCCATATCGCATTAGTTACATTTAAATAACCCGTTTTGATCTTTACGTTATCCGTCTCCATGGACTTAGCACGCATGTGCATGTACTCAATCTATAAACATACGATCAAACTGCGCAGAACTTGGTTATTCTATCTACAATCGTATATACACATTTCAATATATTTACCCAGTACACCGAATTAGGTACGAATAGTAAATACATTTTTTTTCTTGATAAAATATGCATTAAGACTTTCAATCATAAAAGATAATAAAAAATTAGACTAAACTCTTTATCGATAAGTTTTAGAAAATTACGGAAGTTGAAGGCGTTCCAAGGCCCACCTTCACTGCGGGTCCCGGAAAGGTGCATCAATAGAAGTTCGTGTTTTGTTTTAATGCTATAGTACATAAGCGTGTTCGAGTATAGAGTGGAGACTTCATGTACATATAAAAAAAAAAAAAAATAAATAACAGATTTACTCGAGCTGTAGAAATAATATAAATGAGGTCGGTTAAATATGTTCAATAAAAACATACAAATTTACACGATGTGCATATATAGTCTCTATATGCCTTTACAACAAAATTATATTAACGGCAAAAAAAAAAGGAGTTGATTTTTCATAGTATTTTGTATATAATGTAGTATGTAGATGTCGTTACACACACAGAAATCCCAGCAATAGCCCCAATAGTCACAATAACCAAATTAAAAAATAAAAAATTGTTCCCAAATGTCTGTACATGTTTTTTTTATTTTTTTTGTAGAGAGTATTTGATGTGCCTAAGTCCGGTCACTCTTCGACACGTACCCGTGACCTGAAAGTGGGCTGAGGCTACAAAGGCCCGCCGCTCTCCATTTGAATCTTAGATCTTTTGATCTTGTCTTCATAATACTATTGTAATAACATTAGTATGGTGATGGCGTCCATAGTATTATTTCAATTGTTACATATGTGCATATATCATCAATTTACGATGTATCTTAAAATTTGTGATGTCTGATACTTTTAAAATGGTTCAAATTTGAACAAGAAAAAAAAAAAGAACACAGAAACGTTGGCAAATGAAAATATTTCGCATAGAGAAATAACTTCAAAAATTTTCCTTTTTTTTATGTAATTTGAGGTACATGTATCTGGAGCTGTGTACCACTGGTAGAGATACATGGTATACATACATATGTGAATACTTCCTACTATGTACGTGCACAACTATATCAGTAGAAATAAATCGCAGACATCACGATCAACATGATCGAAGACACTTTGTTCTTCCATTTTGAAATGCTACAGACATATAGCTAAATTAACGGTTTATCTACTTAACACTTTTTAGAGCTTTATAGACAACATTCATTTGACTGAATATATTTCAATGGTACTATTGCCTATGTGAAATAACAATTCAGGACAGAATCAAAAAGGAAGTTTTAATGCGTATATAAGTGCACAATTATCGTGAAACATAAGAAGGGATATACTTTTTATTATTTCCTATATGTACCGATCATTCAATTGTGGAAATCAACGATGATGACGATGCAAGGAGGTGTGTTCAAATTTGTTTACTTCTGTTTGTTTGTGCATAAACATATTTTCTTTTTTAGCGTTGTTTACCTTTTTTATGTTTGGGTGGAGCTTTGTGAAAAAATAAACTTTTTTCCATCGATTTTTTATTTTTTTTGAGCTTTCTCAAAGACATAAATGTTACACATTTATATTTATACGTATACCAACCCCTTGAATATTTTTTCCCCCCAGTTAGAAAAAAAAAATATATACATTGGAATGGCAGGGGCTCTCTCCGTGTTTTTGTCTTAGTTTTATTTGGATATTTTTATTTGTATTTATTTCAACTCTTCTCTTCCCTTTTTCCCTTGCTTTCTTCCCTTTATTTATTTGGCATCCTTCCTCGTGCTTCACTGTTTATTTATTTATTAATTTTATTGATTTATTTCAAAATCTCTTAAACTAATATTAGCAAAAAAAACTATGAGAGGTATGTTTTTCTGATAAATCTCATATTCCAAGCCTGTTTTCCACATTACTAACAATACTTCTTGAAAATAGACTACAAAATTGTTGTTCTAGGTTCTGGTGGTGTAGGGAAATCAGCTTTAACGGTTCAGTTTGTCGACAATGTATTTATTGAAAGTTACGACCCCACTATCGAAGACTCATACAAAAAGCCTCTAGAGGTTGATGGCCGACAATGTTTACTGGAAATTTTAGATACTGCTGGAAGTGAACAGTTTACTGCCATGAGAGAACTTTATATCAAAAATGGTCAAGGATTCATTCTTGTCTATTCAATAACTTCAGAAGAATCTTTGAAGGAAGTTATTGAGCTACGAGAACAAATTCTTCGAGTGAAAGGTGGTAATTCAAATATACCAATGGTACTGGTCGGTAGCAAAGCAGATTTACAGAATGCTAAAGTTGTTTGTTCAGAAACTGCTATTGATCTTGCAAACTCCTGGGGTAAAACACCTTTTTATGAAACTTCAGCAAAGTATCGTTCAAATGTCGAAGATGTATTTAAGGATCTCATCCGCCAAATGATGCGACGAGACTCTGCATATGGTCATTCAGTTCACAGTTCGATAGATGGAGACCTTCAAGCAGTAACTTCACCTACGTCTGTCAAATCGGCACCTAAGCACAAGAAAAGCTCTTCTTCAACGAGTATGTTCCACTATAAATTTAAATCACATGGTCATCACAATTCGCAAACGCAAATTGTACAATCACAACCACAATTACAACATATAAGCTTACCAATTGGTCTATCACAACCACCACCAGGTCAACAGCAACCACAATATGCATTTTTAAATCAAGAACCATCAATAAATTCAAAATCACAGAAATCCTATATGCACTTGAAGAATGCTACATCATTTAGCAATTTAAAGTCAATGAAGAATTTGAAACACAAAAATACAAAGTCAATGCCTAGTCTGAAACAAAATCTTGCAAAACCCAATCTACCCAGTAAAGACAAGGACTGTATTATTTGTTGATTCTACCTGAATTGTCTACTTATTCTGTTTCTTTTACACACCCTTTGTAGTCTCTTTACGGATTGTATTCTAGGTGTATTGACTTATGAACTTCACTACTACCTGTACGGTGTGAGTATTTAAATAATTATATTATGCTACTTAAAATTGTACATGTCTTAGTCTTGTAGTGAAATAATGAATAATGAGGAATGAAAATTATTTTAAAACAAACAATGTCTCGAAAGTGCTTGTTTCATGGCATCACCAATGATTCATATGATTGGCCTCTGCTTTTTAAGTAACCTTTATATCAGAAGGACCAAAGGCCTAAGTTATAACATATCTTAGTAATTGATTGTGTAAGTAATTGTCGTTACTGTTGCCATGGCAATCGCCCTTTATCTATTAATATATAACGTGTGCCATCGATTAAGGCCTTGGCAGTTTTCGAGGGTTTTCCAAATTATCAAATCCATCTGATAATTTTTTTATAAAAAATTTCACCGAGATTTCTTATGATTGGCTACATTTGTCCAATACAGGAAAAAATTGATTTTTCTGATTAACCAAAACAAAAACCGCCAGTTCAGTCATACTATATAAAAGTTCGTATTCTCTGCCTGTTTATTTTTTACTTTATATTTCATATCTATTTTCTCTCCTTCTTTATTTCTCATCTCTTGGATTAGGGTGTTCTATTCTGATTCTTCTGGCAAATTCCAAAAAACTGTTTTTCCAAAGTCAAAGTTTGTGGTTCAAACTGACAAGGGGTTACACATTGATTATTATGCTTAATGGCTGCTTAACTATATTCCTTCTTACATTTAACTGTCAAGCATATAGCGTTTTTTACTTCAAATCATGACTTTGAAAAATCGACAATCAGAACTTGATCCAAATAAAATTTTCTATCGAGATCCTTTCGAGCACGGTAACAGGCTGAGCCTAATCAACGAAATCTTATTTGGGAGATATCTCATATGGTACTATAACGCGATTTTGGTACTGGTATTTATTGTTGTCAGCTTGCACTATTGGAGTGTTCGCTACATCAATTATAGAAACCCCCACTTACATCATTCAACAACTACCATTGAAATCGAACAAAATACTCCTCCTTTCGTTGTAGATCAAAGCAAAGAAACAACTCCTTTACTTCCAAATAGAGTTCACAAGACTCGTTTTCAAAACTATAGGCACAAAATCCGAGGATTCTTAATGCATCAACACCACAATGTGTTCTTTGAGGACAATGGCACCATGTTTGTCATTTTCATTTACCATATCCTCTCGATTAGTTACCTCTTTTGGTTCCCACCTAAACATTTGATAACATATGCATTCCGATTGGGTTCACTATGTGTTGCAAATGTTCCTTTAGTGTATATTTTTGGAGCAAAGCATTCGCCGATTTCTTTTTTCACTGGATGGTCCTATGAACAACTAAATATTTTTCATAGGCATGTTGGTAGATTGTGTGTCATTACTTTCATGCTTCATACTGTGATCTTTTTATCATTTTTTAGATGGACATATTTAGTATCGCAGTTATGGTCATTTATGGGTTTTGTTGCCGGATTTTGTTTCTTCGCTATTGGAATTACTTCACAAAGAACTGTTAGAAAGTTCAATATGAGAAAGAAAATGTATGAATTATTTTACGCCATCCATGTTGCAGGTATGATTCTGGCATTACCAGCAATATATCTACATTATCCTACAGCACGTTATGGTGCTGTACTGGCTACTTTGTCACTTATTTATGATAGAGTTTACCGATTAATCCATGATTATCGAGCTGTTTATGCTAAAATCGAAATTCATTCGGGTGACACTATTATCATTAAACTCCCTAGATCGCAATTAGACTCTGTGTTTACCAATCGTAAGTCTAGCATCTGGGCTTTATTTGAACGATCAACTAAATTGGAATGGGTAACTGGCCAGCACATCTTTATTTCTATCCCAGGGTGCCATCTTTTTCAATCCCATCCATTTACTATTGCATCATCACCAGATATGGATCAATCAATGGATTTGATTATGCGAGCTAAGGGTGGGTTTACTAAAGACCTGTATGAACAAGAGCTTATTGCACAACAAGAATTAGAAAATGGATGTGGTGATAGATATAGATGGATTATTATACATGGACCTTATGGCACTCATCCTGCTGATATGCCAGGGTATAATTTGCTTGACTCCTTAAATGATGGTAATGAGGACGTCTTGCGACGACAGAAGATTGTCTTGGTTGGCGGTGGAGCAGGAGTTGCTTTTGCCTGGCCCTTATTTCAAGACTACTTTTATCATAATATCATTGCATCTAAATCATCAATTGAACCCACTTCATCTACCTCTTTTCAGAAAACGAGTGATTTTTCTGAATCACGTATTTTGACGCGAAATATATCAAACAATAGTGATAGTAGTATCTCTACCAATTGTACTACTTCTTCTTTCCGGAGTAGTACCGCCCCAATTATAGAACTCCACTTTCTCTGGATAGTACCGTTCCGTAAATTTTTAAGTTGGATTCCGGATCTTGACTCATTTGCAGATCCCAATCATCCTCTTGAAACCAGTGAGTATTTCCAACCCTCGGAGGGTAGTTTGGGGTCACGCATACTTGTTCATAAACATATTTGGATCACACGAGAACAAGGTCGTCCTCATATCGATTCATTAATAAAACAAATTGTTCGACAAGGGGATCCTGAAGAAGTAGAAAAAATACACACGAAGTCGTGGGTAGCGACATGTGGGCCAGACTATATGGTGCGTGGAATTAGAAACTCAGTCTCGGAATTAGTCGGTGAAGGAGTAGACGTAAGTTATTATGCAGAAAAGTTTGGATGGTGACATGATTATCTGTGGATATATAGATGAAGTTATGAATAGAGATACACGTAGAAAGTTAATGAATGATTATAATGTACTTGCCAATATATTTATTTGAAAAAGTTTTACACATATTATGAACTCATTATACATACATGTGTAGGTAGGGATGTGGTAGATAGAAAGGTTTGGTAGCCAGGAACCATTTTGAATAATAAAGTTTACGAAATATGGAAACAGAATTCAACCGTAAACATCCAGTACCAATTAAATGTAAGGAACGGTGCAATATTTATCAATATTTGAACCTATTCATCATGGCAACTGAAGAAAAAATAAATATGGGGTAAATGATAGTAATTCTTTTCTCCCAATTTTACCTACTCCTGTCCCTCCGGGAAAAAGGCAGAAAAAAGCTGGTGACCTATTTCATAGTAAAGAAATGGATAATTTTTAGAAGACACGTAAAATAATCCAAATAAAAAAACCTTTAAAAAACGTGTTGTTGGTGATCAGAGTAAAGAAGGTTTAATTTTTGATGATAGTGGTGGCGCTCAATATCGGTGGCTGCCAATTTAATGAAAGTCTAGATTCTAAGTTTTGTAGTACAAGTGTTGGGTGATGTTTGTGAGGCAGTTGGCTGCTGGATATTTTGCGTTCCATTGGCTATTTCCTATGCTCTTAGTCCCATTATTATATAAATAATTCTTCATTTCCTCTTTTTCATTCTATGTTTTTTTTTCTTTAATTTCCTTTTATCCTTTCTCTCTATTCCCCCCAGTCAAATTTATTGTTCTTATCATGACCCCAAACCCTTCATTTATCCTTAAGAAAATCAACGAAGTCGCTTTCGAAGACCGCCCCATCCCCGAGCTTAAGGACCCCCACTATGTTAAAATTAATGTAAAGAAAACTGGTATCTGTGGTTCTGATGTCCATTACTATACCCATGGAGCAATTGGTCAATTTGTTGTCAAGGACCCTATGGTTTTAGGCCATGAATCAGCCGGTATTGTTGTCGAAGTTGGTTCTGATGTCAAATCTTTAAAGGTTGGTGACCGTGTTGCAATGGAACCTGGTATCCCTTCTAGATACTCGGATGAATACAAGGCAGGTCATTATAACCTTTGTCCTTGTATGGCTTTTGCTGCTACTCCTCCCTACGATGGTACCCTCTGTAGATACTACCTTCTCCCAGAGGATTTCTGTGTTAAGCTACCTGATCACGTTTCGCTAGAAGAAGGTGCTCTCGTTGAACCCCTCTCAGTCGGTGTTCATGTCTCAAAACAAGCTGGTATTGTTCCAGGTGACACTGTCATTGTTTTTGGTGCTGGTCCTGTTGGTCTATTGATTGCTTCATGTGCCTTAGCTTTCGGTGCTTCTAAGGTCATTGCTGTTGATCTTGTCCAATCTAAACTCGACCTTGCCAAGGAATTGGGTGTTGAGTACACTTTCATTCCCACAAAAGGAGATACTGCTGTTGAGTCTGCACAAAAGATTTGGGACCTCTTAGGTGGTGAGAAACCTACCGTTGCTGTCGATGCTTCAGGTGCTGAAGCTTCGATTCAGACTGCTATTGAAGTTGTCAAGGAAGGTGGTCGCTACGTGCAAGCTGGTATGGGTAATGACAATATTACTTTCCCCATTGCCCAATTCTGTGCTAAGGAACTTACCGCAAAGGGGTCTTTCAGATATGGCTATGGTGATTATAAACTTGCCGTTGAATTTATTGCTTCGGGCAAAGTAAAGGCTTCTAAACTTATTACTCACCACTTCAAATTCACTGATGCGGAGGAAGCTTTCAAGACTGTTATGAGAGGTGAAGCTGTGAAGGTCATCATTGATGGTCCTGAAGATGAATAATCTTTGCTTTTCTCACGTTATTTTACGAACTTTTGTTCATATAAATAGTATCGTTTTATATTTTCTTCTTTTACATGTAATTACTTGAGTATTTATTAATTTTATGATTTATGATATGCTTTCAATATTTTTATTATAACTTGATTGAAATAGATTATGTACGCCTTCTGGTACTTTCAAATATTGAGACTATGTTCAAAGGTACCAAGTACCTGTGTATTTGGTCCTCATGGCTAAATCAAGCTTAGCACCAGCCGGATCGAAGTACATTCTGAGAAACAACTTTGTCACAATTGTCAGTCAGTAGCTATTAAGAATTGAATTTGATATACTGAATTTACCTGGAATGAATGGTAGGAATCTGAAAAGTATGTATGTGTGTAGGCATATTCCTGAAATTTATTTGATTCAATTCTACTTTTTAGTTTGGGGAGTTTCTCCCTTTTACTTCAGAACCTTAAATTTGGGATGAAGACCAAATTCTTCAAATCGTCAAGGTAGCATAAATCATGAGATCTCCATTCAGACAGAACAGAATAAGTATTTTTGCTGGTATTAATTATAACTAAAGCAACGTTATATGGTAAAGACAATACCAAAGTCATGAACAGGTAAAAGAAAAAACAATTACGCCAATAGATCAAGCTGGTTGTTAGACTATGGTCTAAGCTAAAATGGGACAAAACAATTGAATTCACGCAACAACGGAAGGTAAAAAAAAAATATTCATACATTGCAAGATTCCAGAGATAATAAAAAGAGCCTCAATCCAAAATTTGATTTATATAAAAAGATATTTAGTCTTTTTTAAATAAATAAATAATGTCAAAATTATTTTAAATTTTGTTGGCAATATTTACTTCGTTTGATTAGCAGACAAACAGAAACATAAAAAAGCCTATTTATTTATATCTATTTGCATAATGGTAAAACCAAATGAAGCCTATGAAATGAAAAAACAAAGTCATAAGTCTAATGAATCGGTCAAAAATCTATTCTTTGGTTCGATATCACAGTACAATCATGACACCCAGCCAGTGGCATTTATAATGGACGACGAATATGGAATAGATCGGGATGAAGAGGAGGATGATGACCATAGTGAAGTGCAAAAAGAAGTACAGAGAGAATCAATTTATTCCTTTGCAAAATTTCCACACGATTTACTGCTGATAATTCCAGCATTTTTATGTGCAATAACAACCGGTGTAGCAAAACCGATATTGACGATATTTCTAGGAAAGGTAATTACAGCGTTAGCAAATTACGCTATTGGAGAAATCAAGACTGTAGATGAATTTATGGATCAGGTGACTAAGTATTGTCTGGCCATCATAGGACTTGGTGGATTGGCTTTGGTAACAGACTGGGCAATGTTAACATGTTTTGATTTGTTTTCAGCAAGGCAGTTGAGAAGAGCGAGAAGGCAGGTGTTTGTGAGATTCCTAAATAAGGATTTTACTTGGTATGATACCAATCCTGGAGTTTTGGGAGTGCTAGCTTCGTTTAATCAGTGCTTTAGAGATATGCAAAGTGCAACATCAATGACTTTGGCTTTGGTTTGTCAATCTATTGCTACCATTCTAGTGGCATTTGGAATTTCACTGTATTACAGTTGGGCTGTTTCGTTGGTTGCCATGTCAACTGTGCCCCTTATGATTATTCTCACTTCAATATCCTCCCATAAAATAGCAATCCAGTATTACCATTATAAGGCCATCTTTGAACAAGCTGGGTCACTTGTCAATTGGGCTATAGGATCATTAGCTACTGTCAAACAGTTTAATGGTCAAGTGGAAGTCGAATCAAATTTGAGTGAAATTCTTACTCGAGCAAGTAAAATTTATATGATTTTCACAAACTGGGCAGGCGTTCAACAGGGCAGTACAAGATTTATCGTTCTTTGTATGTTTGTTCCCATTTTTGCGTTAGGAACTCACTTAGTCAAGGAAGGTAAAGTTGAGTCGGGTGGGGTTTTGACAGTCTTTTCTTGTAGCTTCTTGATCTCAGGAGCAGTATCACAACTGGGATTGAAGTTTGAGACAATAAAAAAGGGTCAAGTTGGTGTGGCCAGATTAAAAAACTTTTTGAATTTAGGTGTTGATAGTACCACATATTTTAAAAATATGATTGGAATTTTTCCATCTAGTTGTGAAGGACATATTCAATTTAAAAAGGTACGCATTGGACAAAAGGAGAGAGAAAACAAAATTAGTTCTTACACTGTGTTTTATTATTAATATAGCGTTTTGATATTAACATTTGTTATTATAGGTTTCGTTCAGATATCCTTCTAGACATAATGTCAAGGTACTAGATAATGTTGACTTGGAATTCCCTGCAGGCAAAACAATTTTTTTGGTTGGATCAAGTGGTAGTGGTAAATCAACTATTTCAAGTATAATTCTTCGAATGTACGATATTTCCTCTGGTATGATTCTTATTGACGGAGCCCCTATTACTTCTCTCAGTTCCAAATGGCTTCGAGACAATATTACTGTTGTTGAACAACAAAGTGTTCTATTCAATACGTCAATTGAAGATAATATTAAACTTGGAAGTTGTACAGCAGATGGTGAACAGCAAGTTAGTGGTCATGATATCCAACAATCGATTGATTTTGCATTGCTGCAAGGAATAATTGATAGTTCAATACATGGAATGGATACTATTGTAGGTGTAGGAGGATCAAGATTAAGTGGTGGTCAAAGACAAAGAATTTCATTGGCCAGAGCAAGGATTCGTGATACACCAATATTAGTTTTGGACGAATCAGTTAGTGCATTAGATCATGAGTCAAGAAAGATCATCATGAAAAACATTCGAGAATGGAGAAAGGGGAAAACTACTATTATTATTACACACGAAATAGATCAAATAAAAGAGGACGATAGGTACTATATGTTGGCACATGGGAAAAATGTTACCGATGGATTAGGTAGTGACTTGAAAACTTTGAAGAGACAACCTGAAAGTATTAATTCTGAAACTGGTTTTTCGTTTGATAATTCCTATGAAGCTGGTTCCCCTCTTAGTGATAAATATATGAGTTTACCAAATATTTTGGATTTGTATTCACATCACCATAGCAACTCAAGTGAAAGTTTTTTGGGCATTGGACCGCTTCCCAATAAATCTCATGACACAGTCGGATATTCGAAGTTTTCAAGAGGAGAGGTAGGTGCCCGCCAATCTGCACTCTATTTTGTGCCTCCAGTCCCTGATCCATATAAAGAAGATGTATGGTATAATACACCTGTTGAAGAACCTATTCCAGAAGCTAAAGACAAATTCCAAGAGGTAGGAGGAAATGCATCGAAAGAAAGTAAAGTTATTTCTAGATATCATGCTTCTACATTGCGTCCAAGACCTTTATCTACCATTCCTACGAGATATGATGATACTAGACCATTATCTAGTCCTCCTAATTATTACTCCATCAATTCTTCATCAGCTCCTCCACCTGTCCCACAGCTACCTTCACACACAAAACTCA
This sequence comes from Geotrichum siamense (nom. inval.), assembly GCA_030568955.1. Lineage (NCBI taxonomy): Eukaryota > Fungi > Ascomycota > Dipodascomycetes > Dipodascales > Dipodascaceae > Geotrichum > Geotrichum siamense (nom. inval.). The sequence continues at coordinate 43,975 of JAJMJJ010000067.1, read as the reverse complement.
GTTACGTCGCTAACCTTTCTGAAACTTCCACCAATACAGAAAAAGATGAATCCCTGAAATATATGAAGTATCTTAGTGCACAAGAATCGGGATCATTAAAAATCTCAACTTTCTACATTTATCGTGCATGTTACTCAAGTGTTCCAAACAAATTACTACTATGGCTTGGTATAGCCATTGCTGTTGTAAATGGTACTATTACTCCTATCTTCTCATATGTCATTTCAAAACTTATTTCATTTATGGTTTCAGAAAATATTGAACAAGAAAGTATGCCTGTCAAGTGGATTTGTCTTGCCTGCTTAATTGCATTTTTAGATGGTATTACTTCATATGGTCGAGTTTTAACCCTAGGATATGTCGCAGATAAATGGGTTCGCGATCTCAGAAAAAGAGCATTTGAAATAATTATGAAACAAGATATGGAGTGGTACTCTTACAACAAAATTGAAATCAACGATATTTCGGTTCTTATTATTACTCATGCTGAAGATATTCGAGGAATAGTTACATCACTACTCAGTATTACTGCAACAACAGTATCACTTGCTGGCGTATGCATTGTTTGGGTCATGATTTCAAGTTGGAGATTGTGTCTAGTTGGACTAGCACTCATTTTATTATTTGTTTTTTCTGCTCTTTTTTCAAGATTTGTAGTTGTTACATGGGACGGTAAATGCATTGGGTTAAATGCAATGGTTGAGGAACTTATTCATGAAACAGTTTCTGGTATTCGCACACTTAGAATTCTAGCTTTGGAAACATTATTTGTTCGAAAATATGACGATTCAGCCCAAGATCTTCAAAATGCACTTTACAGAGCTTCCATATTCTCTGGCATGAGTTTTGGCTTCAGTAACATGGTTCCTTTTATCTGTCAAGGTATCTTACTTTGGTATGGAATGAAACTCATTGCTGACGAAATTTATTCACCTAGTACGGTGTTGACAGTATACTCCATCTTATTTTTTTCTATTGCTTCTATCAGTACCTTAATCCAAGCAGTTCCTGAAATGCATGGCACCTATCTCACTTGTCTTCGCATATTTCAAATTCTCAACTACAATCCTGAGCTTTCCAAAGAGCGCAAAGGTCAACAACATAAAATTCGTACTATCAACGGAAATATTGAATTTGAAAATCTCTATTTCAGCTACGTTTCACAATACAATTCATACAACAAGGACGACATTAAAGTTATGGCTGATATTAGGGCCACAAAAAGGAAAATTACAAAAGTTAAAAGACTTTTTGATCCCGAAATCAATAATAAGCCTTTTGTTACAGTCCTCGAAAATTTTAGTGCATATGTTCCAGCCTTTAAAACAACAGCTATTATCGGGCAGTCAGGCTCTGGTAAATCTACTTTAGTTTCTTTGCTTACTAAATTATATTCACCTACATCTGGTAAAATCTATATTGATGGTGTGGACATTCAAACAGTTGATACTGATATGTTACGTCAAGATATTGCTGTGGTTGGCCAAATGCCATTACATTTTTTTGACGGAACTATTTATGACAATATTTGTTTTGCATTACCCGGTACCAAACCCACAGTATCTGAAGTTCGTGCTATTTGCAAAGACTGCGCCATTGATAATTTTATTTCTTCTCTCCCTGAGGCTTATAACACTAGAATTGGTGGTAATACTGGCGCTATTAGTAGTGGGGGAACATCACATTTATCTGGTGGACAAATGCAAAGAATTGGCATTGCTCGTGCTTTAATTCGTAAACCTAAAATTTTGATTTTGGACGAATGTACTTCTGGTTTAGATCAAGTTTCTACAGATGTTATCAAAAACACCCTGATAAATTTAAAAGGTAAAATGACTGTTCTTATTATAACGCATCAAATTGATGTTGCTGGCATCGCTGATATTATTGTTACTGTGGAGGCAGGCAAGAGAATCGGTTAATTCCTTAAATTATCAACCAATTATATAAATACATAAATATATGTAATTAAATTTTGTAAATACACAAATATAACACTATTAACATAGTAGATACAGACAAGAGAATCAGTTAAATTCTTTAATTTTCAATCAATTGCGCATTTTTTTAAAAAAAAAATAAACTAGAGTAATTGAGTTTTGTAAATACATATGATATTTATGTACAAACCTCAGTACCAAAACCGCCCCAAATTTCAAGATATCAATTTTTATCATCAATTATTACCACTAGATGAAATTATAAGCTTTAATTTGAATATCTTCCAAACATTGTATATCTTCTTGAACAAACCCCGATAAGTAAAAGGGAAATAAATGTGTATAAAATAATATGTAAACATAAATCCAAAATATAAATGCAACAGAATTAAAAATAGATATGTAATTATATGCATAAATTTAGGACCAAAACACAATTTTGCATACTGCTTAATGCCATGGTATTCATATTCAAGAAACATAGGTTTTGAAATGTATCAGATAAATTTCAATTATTTAGATAAATATATAAAATGAGGTGACTCCAAGGATTCAGTTGTATGAAATATTTATTAAATACCAAAAGTTCCATATCGCGTAACTTAAGTGGTTTTATTGGTTGTAATAGAAGATATTATTCATTTAGACAATAGTATGAAATTTTCATATTTATTTTCATTAACCAGCATAACATTAACTGCAGCTGAAAATTTAAAATATGTGAAAGCCGACATATCCAGGGAAAAATTCACACTACCTACATGGATGCAACGCCGAGGTGTCAAAGGTGGAGTAGGAACGCCACTTTTTAATGAAATGACATATTTTCAACTTGATATGGAAGTTGGAACCCCTCCACAAAAGTTGTCAGCTTTGCTTGATACAGGATCTAGTGATCTATGGTTTTTTGGAAAACAGTCCAGGGCTAAGGGTGTTCAGTTATTTGATCCACAACAATCAACAACATATCATAACAACTACTCGAGCTTTTCAATCGAATATGTGTCAGGATCAGCATCAGGGAATTGGGGTACGGACGATGTAAAGATTGGAGGAGCCAAAATTAAAGACTTAAGTTTTGCAGTTGTTAACAAAGGAAATGGTGTAGATGGTCTTCCCGGGTTGGTAGGTGTTGGGGTACCAGCGTTGGAAAGTACAAATCAAGGATTTTTTTCAAAGAGAATGTACCAAAACTTGCCAGCAAGTTTATATTCTCAAGGTATTATTGATACACCTACATTTTCTCTCTACTTGAACAATGTTGATGCACAGCAAGGATCAGTTCTTTTTGGTGCTATTGATCATTCTAAATATCAAGGAAACCTCTACACCGTACCTAGAACCAGTAATACTAGATATAACGTTGTATTGGACACAATCAAAATTAATGGTGAAGGGCTTGGAGGTGCAACTGTAAATCTTGATTCTGGAACAACTTTAGGAAGTCTTCCAAACAAATTAGCTGATTCTCTTGCCAGAAAATGTGGAATAACGTTCAATAGCCAACTCGGAGCCTATACCGTACCCAACGGTAAATACAATCCTGACCTCGAAGTTACATTTGTGTTTTCAGGTGTTTCATTCACTACGAAATTAGAAAATCTTTTAGTATCATCTGAAATGCTTGGGTCATCGTTACCAACTGGTATCAAAATTTTTGCATTTGGACCCTCCTCAACAACCGGGGATCAAGTCATTTTTGGTTGTATCTTTCTACGCAATTTCTATGTCGTATATGATTTAAAGAACAAGCAAATAGGTTTAGCATTAGCGAAGTTTGACAATTCTACTTCTGATATTGAGTCTATTACGACAAATAAATTCCCCAGATCAGTAGGTGTGTCTGCGGCCATTGTAAAAGGAGAGAATGTTCTAGTTGAAAATTCTGTAAGTGAGATTAGAGATAGATTTTTTGATAGAATTGCTACTGCTATGACTCAGTTATTTGGTCGATCTCAAAGTCAGGGCTTTGCTCGCCTACTTGAAATAAGCAGAGGTTCCTATACTGTATAATGTGGTACACAAATTTTAGTTTTGTTATGTTCTCTGCTTTAGTGTTTAAACCTTAAATTCTATCACCCAAAACCATCAAAAAAACATACATATATTATATGTCATAAATCTAGGAAATAAACCATTAAAAACGCAATCAATTCATGTAGAATTACTAGACATTATTAAATGATTAACCTCCTTTTTCTCTTTTTCCTCATCATCATAAGCTATGCTAGTCAAATAAGAACTAACCCCTTACCTCTACCTGTTCAAGTAGCATGGAGCACGCATACCAGACCTGTTTTCTTCCCTCCCGGCATTTCGCAAATCAAGTTCTTTACCAGCGTTACAAATGCCGAAAAGAAAGAGATACTTCTCAAGGCTCTCGACAGAAGTATTAAACGAATGTATAAAGAGCAATGGGTTCCTAAAGCTGTCCCTGGTCCTCAACCACAGTATCAGAAGAATCCTATTTTCATCAACCGATCGTCATCATCTTCTGATCAGTCATTATCATCAAAACAGCTAGGAAAAAAACAGCAAGTTATAGGTCAGAAATTAAATATTGATTATGATTTACACATGACAAAATTTATTCTTGATGTTCATGACTCTGGAGCTGATTTAAAACATGGTATCAATGAATCATACTTGATGACGATTTGTTATAACCAAATCCAGATTCAGAGTGACAATATCTGGGGTGCCATGCATGCTTTAAGCACACTTGAACAATTGGTTGAATGGAGTCCCACTCATCAAGGTTTATTTATTGAACATGAAGTGACCATCCATGACGCTCCACAATTTTCTTATCGAGGAATCATGATCGACACTGCACGCAACTTCTACGACATTGCAACATTAAAACGACAAATTGACATAATGGCGCTTTGTAAGCTTAATGTTTTTCATTGGCATTTAGTAGACTCTCAATCTTGGCCTGCAGAACTAGAATCATTCCCAGAAATGATTCAAGATGCGTATTCACCATCAGAGATCTATACCAAATCAGATATGCTAGAAATTGTCAAGTATAGTAAGGAACGAGGAATCAGGGTGATTCCTGAAATAGATGTACCAGGCCACTCCAATAGTGGATGGAAAAGAATTCATCCTGATTTAGTTACTTGTGGTGATACGTTTTGGGCTGGTTACAACAACAATTGGCAATTACATACAGCTGTAGAACCAACACCAGGTCACCTTGACATTCTGCACCCTGATGCTCTCAACGTTGTGTCCCAAATATTCAACGAAGTAAGTACAGTTTTTTCGGACCAATTTTTTCATTTTGGTATGGATGAAATTACTCCCTACTGCTACAATTTTTCCTCATACATCACGGACTATTTCCGTCAAGATCCCAAACGCAATTTCCATGATCTTATTCAGCACTGGGTAAACCTCATTCTTCCTCTTTACAAGTCAAATCATCCAGACCGTAAAGTAATTATGTGGGAAGATGTTCTTCTTTCTCCCATATCCAGTGTCTACAACCTTTCTGCAAATGATGTCATAATTCAAACATGGCGTAGTACTCATTCCGAGATTCATAAACTTCTTAATGATGGTTATGATGTTATCATCTCGGCATCCGACTTTTTCTACCTTGACTGTGGATCTGGAGGTTTTCTTACAAATGATCCACGTTACGATGTCCAAACTAATCCTGACCCGACCATACCTACATTCAACTATAAAGGTCCTGGTGGCTCGTGGTGTGCACCTTACAAAACTTGGCAACGTATTTACTCCTACGATTTTCCACCATCACCTTCACTTTCCTCGCGTCACTACCACAGACATTCCCAACCCACTGGTCATATACTAGGAGCCAGTGTTCATCTTTGGTCCGAACAAAGTGATCCCAATGTTATTGATTCCAAAATATGGCCAAGAGCTGCAGCCCTTGCTGAACTTTTATGGTCTGGTAATAATAGAACTCATGGTAACCCGCTTGGTTTAAAACGTACAAGTGAGTTTGCTCAAAGAATAATCAACTTTAGAGAAAGGATAGTAGAGCGTGGGATAAGGGCTGAGCCTCTTGTACCAAGGTATTGTATTACTCGCCCTCATAGTTGTGATTTTAACATGATATTTGAGTAAAAATTGCAGAATAAGTATAAATAGATATTTAGAACCGAAGCAAGTACCAGTGGTGGTGTAATTAAGAGAAAAAGAATATATTTTAACATGCAACACAATTATTGTGATCAATAAATATAGTATGTGGAAACCCACAAATTAGGCGTATCTACATATGTACATATGGATGTAACCAATCAATAAAAAAGGCTATGGGTGAGTATGAGGGATCATATCGCGCAAGGGAAATGAATATTTATTTCATAAAATAAAAGGATATAAAGATGGTAACTACATAGTATTACACAAGTACAAAGCAGAATAAATGTTGGTTTAGGGGTACAGCTATATTTGTATACACCAGGCACTAAACTTTTTGTTTTCGTCCCTTGAACTTTTACTTATTTCTTTTTTTATTTTTTCCTAGTGCTACATAATAATTCGCCTCATTGATCAGTTAATAGGTAGCTAGGCATACCAAGTATTTACAAGTGTCAATATGGCAAATTTCACCAAGTACTCTGATCCTTTAGATGTCAAAACAGCCCTGAAAGGAAATGTTAGTAAACGCGTTCTCCAAATTTTAGAAATTCAAAGGACATCACAAACCTAACTTGATTTAGACATCGGACTTTATGATTGAGTTGTTGTTCAAAATTCAACAGAACATTATCTGCCCGATTTGTCAGGAAATAATGTTTGCACCTTTTGTGACTTCCTGTGGTCATACATTTTGTTATTCATGTCTGTCCGAATGGTTACAACGAAATTGTACTTGTCCAACGTGTAGGGAAGATCTAAACCAGAAACCAAGCGAAAGCATCACGGTAAGTTTGTTATAAAGACAATTCACCCCTATTATCTTTCCTATGACTAAACTGTTCTAACAAATCCATGTAGATACGTTCACTAGTGGCAACGTTAACTGAGGCGGTCAATACTGACTTTGTGGAACAGAAAAAATTATCCTTGGAAGCTTATGAGAGAGATACGAAGGTCCATAACAAGTTATTTCCGGGTCTTTTTGAGGACGATGAGGAACGATATGCATTAACTGACGATTCTGACCAAGTACGGAGGTGTCCTAGGTGTAATTGGGAAATTTTAGGAAGGAATTGTTCAAATTGTAATTGGCGGGCACCTGAGCGTCAACGACTCGGCAGAAGAAACAGCTTTGATTCCGAAAGTGGCTCTGTTAGCAGAGTTAGTTGGGATATAAATGAAGATGTTGATGATGATGATGACTATGACGATCCAGATGAAATATCAAATAATGAATTTGATAACCCAAATCTAGGTGATATGTTTAACTATTCAAATATAATGATGTCACCCTACAACCAGAATGAAGATTTTATTGTAAACGATTCCTTTGATGAAGATGATGACGATTTTGACGAAGATGATGATTTAGATGACGATCTTGATGACAATTTGAGCCCTGGACTGAGGTTTGCGGAAACCAGTTTAGGGGAACATGAGTCAGACAATAGTAGTATTCACGAACATGGAAATGAAGGCGAATACCATTCATCCAATGATATTCATACACACTGGGAAAATCCACCAGAATATACAACTGCAATGATGGAAATTCTTGATCATATGAATAATCGACAACGTCGAGAGCTTGGAATCTTGTCTAGTAATAATACATCATCGGATTTGCATGATGAAGAACCTGAAAATGTGAGAAATCCGAGAGACAGTGATCAATCTAGTCAAGAAACACGAAGAAAGATACTTACTCCTCGAAGGATGAGAAACATTGTTTTAAGCAGTGACGAAGATAATTCTAATGATGTTGAGGAAGTATCTCGGCCGTCAAATGAAAATGATAATGAAGTCAATCACAACGAAGGTATCACTGCACCTACTGAGGAAACAATTATGATGGATTCACCTAGTCAAAGATCCAATATTGTAGAACCAGGTGGATCTTCTGAATTGAATCAACCACAAGAGCAGAATTCCACTCCAAAAAAAGGTCTACGGGCAATTTTCACGTTTAATCGAAAACATAAAACAGATATTCCTGAAACACCTCATGAATCTAGTTCAAAGTATCCCTGATTGAACTTTTTGTAAAATAATTAATATAATATTCTGATTGAAATACGCGGGCGTTATGTTTTTTTAGTTTTATGTTAATATTGATTTTTATTGTTGCTATTTTATTCTCCTTTTGCTCACGGTTGTCACATTTAAACTTATCTGGATATACTACACTGTTATAAGATAAAAGAGATACATATTATGAAATATTTTAGCAAAATGTTTCTGGGTGTGCTTGTAAATAAAAGATAATACATCTGTATTATATCCTGTAGAGTAAACAGAGTAAATATTTAATTTGATTAAAGCTTAGGAAGGCTACCTTTTTCATAGAGAACATAATTTTTGACAGTTCCAACATTTTCAAGTTCTACCACAACATCATCACCATCCTTCAACCACAACTGAGGTTGACGGCCAGACCCAACCCCAGAAGGAGTTCCAGTCCAAATCAAGTCACCAGGTTTCAAAGTTGAACCTTGAGACAAGAACGAAATAGCTTTAGCAACAGAAAAGATCATATCACCAGTAGATTCCTTTTGAACATATTTACCATTAATCTTAGTTGAAATAGTTAAAGCTTGAGGATCTTTAATTAAATCAGAAGAGACAACTGCAGGTCCAAAAGGGGCCCAACCGTCGTACATTTTACCTAAACCCCATTGACCACCAGATTTTTTGATTTGCCATGCTCTTTGCGAAACGTCGTTACCGACAGCATAGCCAAGAACATGATCAAGAGCATCTTCAACTGAAACATCACGCGCTTCCTTACCAATAACAGCGATCAATTCACATTCATAATCGGTCTCGTTATCGATTTGTGCAATCTTGGGGACAATGAGGTCGTCGTTGGGTCCACCAAGTGAAGTGATAGGCTTGAAGAAAAGAACAGGATATTTAGGAATAGGGAGACCAAGCTCTTGAGCGTGCTTTCGGTAATTTAAACCGAGGAATCGAGTGGTACCAACTTGAGAAGGATCAAGAGGAGTGAGAAGCTTCACAATAGGTAACTTGACATCTGTAACACTGTGATCCTTAGTCAAAGGGTTACCCTTAATCACGTATGCTTCTTTTGCAATACGAGCATCATAAGATCCTTTGGGGAGAATTGCATCCCCATAGTAAGTTTTCTTATCGGTGCTAATAAATCGGACAAGTCTCTATACCAAAAAAATAATAATAAATAACAGATTAGAATATCTCTTTAAAAAATACTAGTGTTTGTGTACATACAGAAAAGTGTTTGGTGGACATATTCCCTTTTGAATCTATTATAAACTCGTAATTGTGGTGATACTGAATAAATAAATAAATAAAAAAATAAAAATTAACTAAAATAAATATTGGACAGAATTCCGGTAAACTTTGTTCCTTATTATATCATAGTGGGGGGAAGAAGGGGAAAAAAGAGCCGTTATGTCTCAGTTGGCATTTGTCACCCAATTCTATTTTCGATTTAAGTCCGCACATTTTAGTTCACATACTTTAAAAATTAAAAAAAGAATATACACATACATATGTATATATATAATCTACTAGAATAATGAAATTTTCTATTAGATCCAGCAAAATATTATGTATCAGTCAAATGTTGATAAACTAGATGATTCATTTTAATGTCGACCATATACAAAAATACATTTAGCCCACAAAGTACGCACAAAAAATTGTGTATATCACTCAATATTTTCAGCCTTGCGTCTTACTCCCCTTCTTCCTGATCAACACGTTTCATAAGCCTCTTGAATTCTTTCCCAAGCAAATATAGAAGATATCATGTCAGAGCAATTAGAATCACTAATCAATTCGTGGTTAGAATTGGACTTTGTACGTATGTTTAGCATAAGAAGTATTCAACAAATGCTAACTCTTGAGAAATGTCAGAACCCTTCAACGCGATCTGAAATCCTTGAACTAAAGGAAAAAAATGATATTGTCGAGCTTCAGAAACGATTAATGAAAAGTATGTTGGGTTGTTTTGTATTTAATATTAATTTGCTGACGATGTATTTGATTAGGAATTGAATTTGGCACGGCAGGTCTAAGAGCGAAGATGCAGGCTGGCTTCAGCTCGATGAATGACCTCACAGTTCTACAAGCATCGCAAGGACTTGCAAAATACGTTTTGAAAACCGCTGAAAATGCTAAGCTTCGTGGAATTGTTATTGGATATGATCATCGTCACAATTCAGCACGTTTTGCTCAATTAACCGCTCTTGCTTTTTCTCATGCTGGATTTAAAGTTTATTTATACGGAAGACTCGTTCATACTCCAATGGTTCCATTTGGTGTCGATGAATTAAAAGCTGCTTGCGGTGTTATGATTACGGCTAGTCATAATCCAGCTCAAGATAATGGCTATAAAGTATACTGGAGTAATGGATGCCAAATTATTCCGCCCCATGATAATGGAATTGCCACAGAAATTGAAGCCAACCTCATTCCTTGGACTTCTGATATTTCACTGATTTGTGCAGAAGCTGATGTTGTCGATGATCTTGAAGAAAAATACTTTGCCAAGATTTCAAAAACTATTGGATCTCGTATTCCTGAATGTGAAAAAACTGGTATGAAATTTGTGTATAGTGCAATGCACGGCGTTGGTCTCAAACCTTTCCTTAAAGCTGTTGATCTTTTGGGGTTGAATAACTCTGTTGTAATTGTAGAAGAACAAGCACAACCTGATCCCGATTTTCCGACGATTTCATTTCCCAATCCTGAGGAAAAAGGTGCACTCAATCTTGCTCAATCCACAGCTGACAAACATGGCATCAAGATCGTTCTTGCTAATGACCCTGATGCAGACAGATTTGCAATTTCTGTCAAAAATACCAATTCTAACACATGGGTACAAATCACAGGTAATCAACTTGGTGCTTTATTTGCAGAAAATTCTGTCAATATCTATGAGAAACAAAATGGTGATCTTAGCAAACTTGCTTTACTTAACTCTACTGTTTCAAGTCAGCTTATCAGTAGTATGGCTTCTATTCGTGGATTCCATTATGAAGATACTCTGACAGGTTTTAAGTGGATTGGTAATCGTGCGCTTACATTGGAAAGTCAGGGTTATTACATTCCATTTGCATTTGAAGAAGCCATTGGATATATGTTTCCAGTAGTCCATGACAAAGACGGAATCAGTGCTGCTACCGCATTTCTCTTCTGGGCTGCCAAAACCCCCAACTTTTCTCCTCTCGACGAACTTGAAAAAATATACCAAAAATATGGCTACTTTGAAGAATGCAACAGCTACTACATCTCACGCGATCCTACTCTCAGCACAAAAATTTTTGATTCCATCCGCACATACAACTATGCAATTGATTATCCTCGATCTATAGGTAGATTCGAAATCACATATTGGAGAGATCTCACCAAAGGTTTTGATTCATCCACTAAAAACAATATTCCCACCCTCCCCGTTTCTGCCTCTTCTCAAATGATTACAATGAAACTTCAAGGCGAAATTGATGAATCAATCAGACTTACTGCAAGAGGAAGTGGTACTGAACCAAAATTGAAAGTGTATATTGAAGCTCGGGGTAAATCTGCTGAAACAGCTTCTAAACTTGCCAAGGAGGTTTGGGATTTGTTAGCTATTGAATGGTTTAATAAGTTAATCTAATTTATTCTCCCCAATGTTATATGTTAACCTGCGATGTTTTTGTACCAAATTTATAGGTGTTCTATAATGTACAGTCAACAAAATTGATTTTTTGTGTTTTTTATTTCTTCTACGATTGAAATTTTTTCTATCTCACTTAATCAGATACTATCATAAAACCTATAATTAAAAATATCCATATAGGAGGTAAAAAAAATATACAGTCATGGATTTGTTCTTTCCTTTGCAATAGGATTAACTATAATTGTAGAGTTGTAGATTTAATACTTAAAGCTTCTCGCATACTCAAGCATTAAATCTCTACAACTTTTAAAACTAATAAAGGAACATATATACAGATCAAAAAAAAAAACTTACAAAAGGGACTTTATAAAGATATAAGCTGCATAAGTTTGTTGAAATGGAGTAGTATATTCCAACCTTGGAAGGCGATAAGAGTAACTTCCAGCATGGACTGAAAGAAAAATAAAATCCGTTTCAGTCGCCCCAAAATAAAGCCGTTCAAATCCCACTTTATCTACATAAATACAAAGGCCAAACCTATTCCATTCAATAGTACATGCTATGAGTCTAACACAACTATATGGCGGTGCAATTACCGCAGTTCTACCACCGGGTTTCTTAGATGCATCCAATTTCCGCGAAGTCCCTGACACTCAAGAAGTTTATGTGAGTCCCGAAGTTGACGACTCACTTCTCTTCGATCTTCTTGAACCAGTCCCATTCACCGACCCCAACGGCATTGTACAAGCCCACCTTGACGAGATTGTATCTCTCAACGGAGGAGCCGAAGGTGAAGTCCAAAGAATCTTCGATTTGGAACATTCTGCCCAACTCTTAGGTGGATCCCCAGCCTACATCACTGTTGCTGTAGAACCAGCAAGAAAGTGGGGCAGGACAACAATTTTGGATACCAAAAATAACGGGAACGAAGAATTATTGGAATCTCCACTGGTTGTTATTGTTTTAGGGGTTTTGAGAATTGATAGAGCTCGGACGGATTTGTTGGTAAGCTTCAATGTGCCAATCACAAAGAAGGATGAATATGCAAGAGTTCTTACCGGGGACATTGCAAATATGCCTACAAGAGTACAAAATGCGATTAATGTTGTTAAAACTGTTGTGGAAACTTTAAATGTAGTAGATTATGGATTATTTGGGGTTTGAATTATGTTTCAAATTGAATCTTTCTAATCAGCGTGATCGTTTGCATTTATACAGTTACCGATCTGTCCGTTGAAACAGTGTCGGTATCGAATTTATCGTTTTAAAAAACCTATCACTGTTTGTATTTGGGTATCTATGAATTCATAGAATTTTCTTACTCAGAGACTGAATATGCGGGTATACATGCATTGCTTTGCGTCAATCCTTTGGTAATATCCGCCAAGTAAAGAAAGAAACTCTCAGTATATCTCCTAATTAACAACGCTGGTTACAGTAGGTACATATATATATATACCTAGGTACCTAGCTTCATACATATGTAGCTACAGTAAAAAAAAATAGAATACACAATTTGTATCAACCCTAAAAGAAATATATCCAAAGATTGAGAGAATAATATTAAATAGAAACTTAAAATCTATTATGTGTTATATTCACTGAACTACGAAAGCAATCGTAATATATATACGCTAAATTCAAATAAGGTGCGCATAGAAAAATAAGTGGCGACTCGAAGATTATGGGATTTTATGGCAGTGGGAATGGTGGTTGCTCCTTGAAAAGACTCCGAAAAGTGAAGCACCATGTGACATGGTACACCAAGAGATAGTTAAAGCTACTCAATAAGCATAAATTGTAGTGTATGTATAACATATGAAACATTACAAAATGAAACAATACTCAGGTTAATGTAATCACAAATTAGCGATAGACAACTATGACAAGAATAATTAAAGAAAATATCATAGGATAACAATGTCTACATATATTATACTGATTTTACTATATTTTTAAACCTTAAAATAAAAATATGTAATCTACGAGCAACTTTGAAGGTTATTTAATGTATTATATGCACTCTCTAAATTGTTGGTTGTAATATATTATATATAATCTCTAAATTGTTAGTTATTTATTGTTTTATTTACTCCTTGAGTGTTTATTGTTTTAATCGGTAACTACATACATATGTATGTATATATCTCAACAGATGTTGATGTGGAACTTGAAACCAAATTTTTCGATCTTTTGGATCTCCGAACTAAACTGAAGAATAAAGTAGGTTTCGATGAGAATATTTCTATGATATAAAAGAATAATATACAGGAATTTCAATGCAATAACATGATGACAGACATCTGATTTTATGGTATCTTTGCTGATCAAGATGCAAAATGATATATTATGTCCAGTTTGCCTAAAGATAATGCTTACACCTTTTGCAACTCCATGTTATCGATGCCTTTCCAAATGGCTTCAATTAAAATGTGATTGTCCAATATGTAGAGAACATTTGGATATGAAACCAATTGAAACCTTTGCGGTATGTTTTCACGACTGATTGACTCTTTTACAATATTATTCTAACAACGATAGTTACATGTCTTTTAGATAATGTCAGTTGCGAAAGTATTAACAGACATAATTAATCCTGAGCAGAGAAAATTATTAATGGAGATTTATGAACGAGGCATGAAAAACCATAAACAGTTATTTCCAAATAATTTTGAAAGTACTTGAAAATATGATTTCAATTATTATAATTACTTCAACTTTTTAAGCATATTTGTTTAAAATAGTAATGCTACTTCTTATTATAATAATGAAAATCATCATTTTGATATTGATGATTATTAAGAAAATATTGAATATTAATTAATATGAAGATTCTGGTGACGTTGTACAAAAAAGTGGTCATTATTAATTCAACGGCACAATTCCCCCAAAGGTATACAATACAGAAATAAATAAATATTTATGAAATTGTAACTTAAGTAATATTTTGGAGTAGTGAATTCACAGGAGTGGGACATATTTCATTTATGTATGTGCATCTACCCAGGTGAGTATGTACATACATAGAGATTTTACTGTCCATTATGTGTCACAAATCTTACATACATATACAAATTTCAATAACGTACATAGATGTATATATATTTCCAAATTAGGAAAAGTTAATTAAATCAGGAATTAGCTGAACCCTAACATTTGCAAAAAAATTTCACTTAATTCTCCCAATGCAAAATAAAGGTAACCAAAAAAAAAAAAAAAAATGAAATTTTTTGGATACTTTTGGTAATAATATACATTTACAAATGAAAATTACAAATATTGAAAATACTCTACTTGCACATGGGACTTACAAGCATAACAGAAATATAGATCAAAAATAAATAAAAATGAAATTCAAAGCTTTTTTTTATTAATTCATATAAACAACTAAATTAACAAATTTACTCAAGGTCCTTCTTGAGGGTACCCATGAAGGCAAGTTTCTCAGCAGGAGTTTGGAATCTACCCTTACCGAACTTAGAAGCAGTATCGATCCACTTGAGTTGAATCTTTTCAAGAGCCTTACGAGAAGTGTGGACTGTAAGAGATTTTCTAAGAGTGATAACTCTCTTCTTAACACCGGGAATGGAACCCTTGATGATAACAAAGTCGTTGTTGATTTCACCATATCTAACGAAACCACCCATAGGAGTAATAGTCTTCTTGGTACGGTCGAATTCAGTAGAACCATTAGATTCATCATCACCACGGCCAATTCTGTAGATCTTGTGGTTAATGGAAGTTCTGTGGTGGTAACCGTTTTGACCAGCACGAGCAACAGTCCATTGGACGTGGGAAGGATGCCAAGCACCAATACAGGCAACCTTTCTCAAACCTCTGTGGGTCTTTCTGGGAAGACGAGTAGTACCCCATCTGTGGGTAACACCTTCGTAACCGTGACCCTTGGTGACAGCAATAACATCAATGTTCTCGTCTTGCTCGAAAACGGAGCTGATATCGACAGTCTTCTCAAAGTGTTCCTTGGCAAAAGCAACCTTGTCATCGATGGAACCACCGTTGATTTGGATTTCAGCAAGGTGAGCCTTCTTTTGAGCAAGAGGAGTCTTGCGGATTTGAGTGTGAGCGAGGACACGAACGACAGTAGCATACTTTCTAATTCTCTCGAGTTCACGTTCAATGGAAGCACCACCTTCGGTGTACTTCTTGGCGTACTTGGTAAAAGCCTTCTTCTTGGAGCTGTACCAGTTCTTGTAGAATCTTCTCTTAACTTCATCAGAGAGGTGTTCAGCCCAAACGGTAGTGAGGGAACGAAGACCACGGGGAGTCTCAATGTAACCAACAACACCAACAACAACGAGAGGAGGAGTGTCAACAACGGTGACAGCTTCAACGATCTCACGCTTGTCCATCTTGGAACCACGTCTGTCAAGATCACGGACAGTGGTGGTCATACCAGCCTTGTAACCGAGGAAAGCAGTCAAACCAACAGGCTTGGTTTTGTCGTCGGTAGGGAAAGACTTAACCTTTCCTCTGTGGCGGGCAGCTCTCTTTCTGGGGAGGAAACCAAGAGAACCGTGTCTAGGAGCTTCGAACTTACGGTGGGACATCGCTGATATGTTCTTGTAACTGAATTTTCGGTCGTAAGTAAAACACACGATAGAGGAGAAAAAAGAAGGAACAAGGTAGAAGGAAAAAGATAGGCAAAAATTAAAAAATTTTCAGATGTAACCTAACCCTTCTAATGAATTATTCCCTTTGGCTTTTTAATTAGCTTCGGGAAAATAAGTTTTTGAAAATAATGTGGTTCCCAAACAAGGAAATTAAGGTGACTGTAGTTAGGGCTTTAGGGCTTTAAAATATTTTTGTTTCCTCTATTAATACATCAACAAGAAAGACTTGTGTCAGCCGTGCAAAAATCAAATGTAGATGCGACAGGACTTTGACCTTTCTTCGTGGACAAGTGTCTAGAAGCTATAGTGGCATATCTCTAAGCAATGTTAGAACAATATAAATTTATACCATTTTTAATATTCGATGTAATTGATTTTTATTAAAGTGGCAATAGGTTAAAAGTAAAGGAATAACTTAAGTATAACTGAGCTGCAACAAGATTGCTCTGTTTAACGTTATAACATTGAGGAAAGACCTAAAAACCAGGTCTTCCAATGATCTTTAAATAATCCAATCTGGTATTAAAGTAAAAATGTATACCCATGAAAAGGGAAAATATATTAAACGTATTATGAAGCTTTCAGACGGTTTTAACAGTTTGTTTTGGGTAAGATATATTCTTTGATTTATGTACAGTTTACCCCTCGTTATTTTTTTAATGCACCCTTCCGAAACCACTCCAGATTCCGACCACCATCCCAACTTTTAAATTTTGCCTAATACAAATTTATTACTACTAATATATGTAAAAATTATATCAATTAAAAGCTTGAAAGCTGTAGATTACACAATTATGTATAGCATTTTATTTTAATAAGGTATTCTTACGCCTTTAACAGCGATAACTTTCTGAATGTGTTTTAGAATTGAATTGAGACACGCTTCAACAATGCGATCAGGAATAGCCTCCCATTGATGAATCATAAAATTTTGTATACTGTATGCATGGCCAAACCTGAGTACATTATCCAAATGAGAAAATCATGTCGTCCATAACTGGTTGTAATTCTTTTGTAAACTTTTCTTTATTTTTTCTCTCCTATATATATATGACCCTTTGAATTTCTAAGGTGATCGAAAAGATGAAATATGTATTCTCAGGGTGTATGTAATAGGATCAACGTGTTTTATACCTACTCCTATATACTATATGTTATGAAATAGCATTGTATCCGTATACATTCTGGTCTATAGAGGTATGTATATATATTTGAATGGATGCACACATGTGCATGCATGTAGAAGAATGAAAGATCAATGATGACTGACAAAAAACAAAATAAAATTAATAAAAATAAGATAATATATAATAAAAAATAACTGTGGTCTAGAGTGAATATATTCTGCTGAGATTTGCACAAACTTGAAAGAGGGTCGATTAGTTAAAGAAATAACGTGCGCATGAATACATATCCACGTAGTATGTATTATATAGTACACATATATAGCAATTGGAGGTATATATAGAAACCTGAATTTAAAAATATTATATATGCATATGTAGACTATGATTACAATGACACAATATCTAAAAATGATGGTAAAAATGTAGTTTTTTGTTAAATGCTGGGGGGAAAAAAAAATCCAATACAAAAAACGTTCTCCACAAGGTGGGTTACATTTTTTTCTTTCTCTACCACTGCAGGTTATCCATACCGGGCAAAAAGCGAACACAAAAAACTTGACGTTGTTACTGAAACATAAATATAGAGAAGAGGAGAAAGGCGGTGATGTGATTCTCCTTTACTACATGGCGTGCACAACAAATATTAAATCTACTTCTTCTTTACCCACTCAAAATAAATATATTCATACAATTGGCCATTATTGCATATAACTAGCAAGACAAGTTTAAAAGTCGAAAAAATACCTTTAATTTCCAAATATTGTCATAATCGGGTCTCCACTAACTAACTTTTACCAACTTCACCAAGACTCTTTTCATGACCTCCGTCAAATTTAATCTTCAACTATAGTTTGATGTCTTAAAAAATCTGAATCATCAGCCTTGTTGCAAATTTAAAGCTATACTGCTATTATTACTTGAATAACAGACTGACAATGATGCTCAGCTGTATCTTTAATTTCTAGAAGTACTCACTCGTAGCTTCAATGATCAAGATATAATCTTTTTTAAATGCTTCAGTACGATGAAAACTTGCGTTTCATCATATCATTTCTAAAAATTTTCACGAAACAAGATATTTACTTTTATAATAATAATAATAGTAAGTCTGTGATAGTGATAACAAACTGAAGTACCGATAATTTTTCTTAATTATTTCATTTCTGGTTTAGAATTGTTATTAAATGAATTGAAGTATTTTCTTTTATTAATCAACGGGGTATGAATAATATATAACTATTTTATAAAAATAAAAAACGAAAGAACCGTATTTTTACCTTAGGTTCAAAATACTTATTGCAATTTATAATTAATTTAAATTTTGAAGTAATAAAAGATTCTCACATAATATAGGCACAAACTACGTACTACAACTTAACAATTAATCTAAATATTGAAATAATAAAAGATTCCCACATATCCATTAGTTGTATATAAAAAAGTATGCCATTTTATTTATAATTTTATTTATTTATCTAAGAGCAGTTTTTACAAACAACAATTTCTTGTTTGCATAACTTCTACTGATCTATTAAACTTTTGGATTGATTGAGGAACATCAATAGCAGGATTTCTAGTAAAGAAATCATTAGGAACAAGCATAATACTCATCATTTCCACAGGCATGACGGGGAAATCTTCAACTCTTGGGTGATGGGTAAGACCAAATGAGTGCCACAAAACAACATCTTCATTTCTGACATTTTCGTTTCTGTTAATTGCATCTTGGACACCACCAACTTCTTTAGATGATTGATTAGTCCAAACACCACCAGCATAGAATTCATTGTCTTTATATTTGGTAACCCAGAAGTGCTTAGTGGCAAAGGCAGCACGATTGTAGGCAATGGAGCCAGGAGGAGGCATGAGTAAGGCTGTAGGACATGGAAGTAGCTTGTAAGCAACAGGATTACCAGAAACAGGGTTCTTGATATTCTCGTTGCAAATCTTGATATATCTGTTGACAGATTGATCGGCGTTAAGTGCAGAAGACTTGTCAATATATTTAGTGACATTTAGGAAACCGTTACCATTAGGGTTCTTGGAATCCCAAGGAACTAACTCAGTATCACAATATGCGACAGTATTGTTGTTGTAGCCATCAATGGCAGGATCTATTCGGACAGAGAAAATATGTTGATGAGATGTAGCAAGAACGGAGGGTGAAACAACAGTACCCCACTTAGATGTCTTACCACCGTCAATATATTGAGTGGAAACAATACCAGTAGCACGAATTTCAAGCTTAACGCCAGCTGCTTGATCAAGGTGCCAAGCAAAGATATATTCGTAGTTTCCAACAGTCAAGATAGTTTGAAGAACAAGGATACGACGACGGGTAATAACGGGAACGTCGGTACGGAAATTAGTATGTTTCCAAGCGATACCATCATCTTGTTCATGCATACAGATAACATTCTTTCTAACAGTAGGATTACCTTCAGGATCAGACAAATTACCAGAAAAGTATTTGATAGTACCAAGACAGTCACAACCAAGGGAAAGTTCGTTAGCACACTTTCCTCCACCACAATCACCAAAATCAAAAGCCATCTTTCTGTGAAGAGGAGGACGAGGATCACCATAAGGAACAGCCATTTCAGAAACAGATAATCTGTACATAACAGGGCGACCATCGAATGTTAAATCGTGAAGAACCATACCTTCACGGGGAGTGAATCCGACTCTGAATCTCCATTTTTGCCAGTGAACTAAGTTACCATCAAGGGTATAAGAAGGACCTTCGGGTTGAATTACATTGTAAGGTTTCAAATCGGTACGCATTCCGTCGAGAAGCTCGGGTAAATACTCATTGGCTTCACAAGATTCGAAAATATCTTTACCCTCTTCACGGGTGTTGTAGTTGAATCCATTAGCATCGTCTTCTTCGTCACCACTAGCGCACCAATCAACGCGAACAATTTTTTTCTCGAGAACATCATAGACTGGAACAAAAGGAACGGGGAAAGCGTAAATGTTTGAATCGGGGTGATTATTGGGAGAGCGGGCATAAACAAGGAGTTGACAAAATCGAGGAACGTCTCCTTCTTGGTCACAGCCGTACATCCAACCATCGGCGGTTAAAAGGTGTTTTTTAGACTCGAGACCACATTTCTTGATAGCATCGAGAACCAGAGGATGTTCAAAGGCAGCTTCGGTTGCAGCAAAACCTTCAACATGGTCAATAGGAGGATGGACACCTTTGGGATGTTGAACGTAGTTGACAACTCTGCATTCTGTTAAGTTGACCCAAAGTTCGGAAACTCTCTTTTCTTCAAGAATATAGTAGATGTTGTGGGCAATTCTAGGAGGAGGAGCTATAGGGTTTCCAGCTCTTTCGGCTTGTAGAAAAGGAACGAGAACAGCTTTGGGTGGTTCTTCTCTTTCAACAGTTTTAATGTGAATAGTTTTACCAGGATGTTGAGTCTTGATGTATTTGACCGAGATCTTGATCTCTTCCAAAGTGAATTGATCTAAAGGATGGGGAGCCATTTATTGTACTATATAGACCAGAATAAATGAATGAGAAAGAAAGGGAAATATGATGATGATGAGAAGCGTAAAGAAAGAAAATAATGAAGGACACTGAGGATATTTATACAAATGGAATTTGAAGGGAAATATGCAATGAAAGGGATAACGCTAGTGCTGTGTAGGTTGTACTTTCCTATTTTTTTCAAGGTGTGTTCGCATGGACTTTCACAAAAAATACCAATTTGGTGCACTTCTCGACACACTGAGCCTTATTCACACATATCCCGAAAATTTGTTCTCCAGTGCTTCGGGATTAATTTGACTTCTTATTTGCTGCAGTATTGGCACACAATTCCATCAACACATATACATAGTATCAATTGCTACATGGTATGTTCAATTGTCTGATAATATCATCATAAACAAAACAATACTAAACCACTAATTGACATTTATATTATTACCTAACTAACTCAAGTTTATAATTGATAGTACTTAGTACAGACCCTACTTTCACCGTAATCATCTACGCATTGCCTACCTTGGTAAGTTCCGTATAAAGATTCACATGTTTATCGCATAAACAAGTAAATGCCCATGTATCTGGTAGTAGTACATACCTGCGATATGTATGTGTATGTACACCATTGTAAACATTGTGAATTGAACCCTGTTGACACTACCAGACCCCGCATATGGCGAACGAAGGATTTGATCAACTCTACAGACGATGAGTGAAAAATTGTCTTTTGCCGCCGCTACGCATCGAGCTGCATCTTTTTTTTTCTTCTTCCATAGAATTCAATTTTGAAGTAGTCTAAGTTTCAAGTGTTAATATAAACAATTGGTCATAGTGATTTCAAACGATATCCATTTGGATTTGGTGTATCTGTGAACAAATCAAATCTGATACAAACAAACGAGCAATGAATTAGTAAATCAATCCACTTACTATTGCTAATGTTTGTCATATCTTCATCCCGTGATAATATCTATGTATGTACCTAGGTACCTACCTACCCAGGGTATACAGATATACCCAATCGATGCTATTGAATTAAAAAAAAATTAAAAAATAACAGATGTATCACAATATTGTCGGTTATCAAGGAGGAAAATGACTACGGAATTTATCAATTTGAGATTAGTCAAATAGTGTTGTTTCAAAGATGGAGTCAGTTCTTCAGTCAATATCTACTTATGGGCACATGTATTTATTCATTTGTACTTGAAATTTATACATGTGCATACTTACATAAACAACATAGCAAAATAAAGCTAACCAAAAATATATATATATATATATGCATGAAAAAAGTTGTACGTATCTTTTGTTGTGAAATTTAATTTCAGTACTTAGAACTACACACTTGTGCTTTAATCTACTAGAGATGGTTTCAGCCGTGACATGCATATATCAATATTCAAATGGTTAATAGACAAAAAGTATTGTAATACATGGTGGGGTTAATACACACTTTATATGTAGATTATGGCAAACGCTATTGTAAATTGGGGTACTGGTACTACTATCAACCTGGGTTGTATATGGACATAGCATTTATACTATATATTTATTTATTTTCAAAATTTGAATACTTTTACTATGTATCCCCCAATTCCCAATCTGGAGCATATTCTTTCTTCTACCCCCCTCTATTAGTACACCCATAGGAAGAAATCATGGTTATTTCCTTCGTTGTGATTCAAATACAACTTTGATTTTTGTTTTAGATAATTGCTTTTACTACTACAGATATTGAAGAAGATTAAGATTTTTTCCTTTCCCCCACCAAGTGAATAAATAAACAAACAAAAAGAATAAGAGGATAACGATCACACTTATTCGTGTATATTACAAAAAAAAAAAAAATAGAAAAAAATGTCTTCGACAACTAGTAGGGATGAGAGTTTTAGGGATCTTGCATTTGTTACAGAATTAATCCCTACAGTTGATGAAGGTGGGAAAGGTGGAGGGTTCCAATCGGAACAAGTTTCATCGAGGACAGGACGAATGAGGGAGTTTCTAAATAGAATAATGACATCTAATTTGACACCATTTTCAGTGAATTCATCGAAACAAGGAGGATGTAACAATGAATTAAATACATGTAGATATACTGAATCTCAAGAGTCTATTCAAATTGGGGATAGAAAAGAGCAAGGTGGGAAAGCAACAAGGAAGTTTAGTGGTAAATTGCCTATAAGAGCACTATCTAATATTAAAACAGTTACTCGATTGAGACCGCTAATGAGTGCCCAAGATATAGAACGCCTAAAATCACATAGAAGAGCAGTAAGACAAGCAAGGAGACAAGCATGTTTATTTTGCTTGCATCCAACTCCATCACAACCACCCCCACTACTCTTGCAGACTCCGGTAACAGATTCTTCAAAAGTTGAATCAACTGGACCATCATCTGGAAGCCCATCATTTGTCTCAAAAGAAAGTCAACTTTCATTTTTGCCATCACCAATAGACCTTCAAAGTGTAAGAGAAACATGGAGTACGCAGGTACCAAAATTAACAGCCAATCATAGTTTAAGTGGTAAATATCTGCACGTTGAAGGCCTAACCACTCCATTTAGAACCAACGCGATACCGGCTGAACGTCGATTACGCGTTGATGCTCCTTATTCAAATAAAAAAAAAGATCCAATTTCAGAATCATACAAAGTCTTGCTTACTCATATGTCAGCAAAAGTAGGGCACAATGGAACCCGAACTTGTGACGCTATATTCCACCCTCACAAAACCGTGCTTACTATGTCACCAATTCTAGAGTCTCCAGAGCAATACGATGATTCTATAAAATCCTCAACAGCATTAATTAAATATAATGGTGGACTTTCAGCAGATGCCGTAAAATTCAAACCGATGTTGTCATTTGAATATGCTGGTCGGGCTTTCAATCAACGGCTTGTTGCAATCTTGTGGTATCTGTTCGAAGAATACATGATGTACCCAGCCAAAAGCTACTATAAAAAAGAGCCAACTAAAAATCACCAAAATCACAATTCTGACGAATTCAAAAAAGTCAATCACGCATTTTGGGAATATGTTGGTGCATTATTAAATACATTAGCCCGAAGAGAATGGTTATTTGATTACCTTAGTGTTATTCTTTCTGAATATCCAAAACTAATGTCATTTAATAATCATGGTAAAATGGATGCAATTCGAGCAATTCGTACATCATGTTTTCTTATTTGTAAACTGTTTGATTCTAAACATGAACAGATTGAAGTTGATAAATTCTATAAAGGTTCAAACTCTTGTTATCAATTGTTATTGGATTTGAGTGTAGAAGAATCAGGAATGGGACCGGCAGTAAGATTGGCATTAACATTTATATTTTCACATGTAAGAGTAGGATTTGAAATGCTTGATATGCTGATCAAAGTTCGAGAGAGAGATTCTGATTATTTTAGGGTTCATCGCATACCATTGAGGTGTTATATGATGATATGGCTAAAGCTCTTGCTGGTACAGGAAGATGAAACAAGCACAGCTAAATCAGAGGAAGATCTATCATCAGAAAGAGAGGAAATTAGACGAATTGCAGAAATGGAAGTGAGAACGATTATTGCATTAGAACACAACACAACTATCAGGACATTATACTTTCAATTATACCCTGACTTAAACACAAAGTGAGTATCAAATTAAATCGTGATTACTATTCAAGAAAAGCATCATAAATCTAACCAGAAAATAAATAATTAAATTATATGATTCAATGTGGATAATAGTTTTGCACGGTATTCATTCACAAAAACTTTTAGTGTGGTGGAACTATTGAATCAGATTCAAAAAATTCCTGGCTTGTTACTGGGGGAAGACGAGTACAGTAACAATAACAAAGGGCCTATTGGTACCAATCCAGTACTACCAAATGACAACAATTTCTTATCACCAATTGTAGGCAACCCTTCCCATACAAAACTTATCACAACCACCACATTTGAAACCGGAACAAACTTAATATCTATTCAACAAGGAGACCTCAACATTTCCCCGTCCGAAATTGATTTTGACCCTATTTCATACGAAGACATGATTTTAAACACGACAATCTTACCAACAGATGAAGGAAGTTCTTGGGATGAAATTCAATTTAGAAAGAAAGCCAATGGTGATAAAGAAGGTAGTAATCATTTTCATCAAGGATTGGGTAAAATTGGTCATGAAATTGATAAACTAAGGAAAGAACAAAAAACTTATATGAAATGGAGATGCGTATAATAATAAACAAACGAAAAAAAAAAAAAAAATCAAGAAAGTGACTTAGCATAGAGCTTTTAACTAACTATTTTGAAATTTTTCTATGGAGAAGCAAAACACTCATGTATAGCTTACAATGTTCATATGTATTTAGTACACACTGCACCTATATACATACTAGTACCATGTACCAACTTTTTGATTGAATCTTTTCAATTTATTCAAATTTGTTTAGTATTGTTCACATTTATTGATTATTACCCCCACTTGTGTATTTTTTTTTTCTTGTACTGTATTAATAAACACATTTTTCCAAATTGTTCAATTAAATTTATTAAAAATGTATTACTCATTTAAACCCATTATGTTTGAATTATAACTTACAAAATTTTATAAATAAAAGGTCGTGTTTTCCTTCCCTGATCTAAAACCATTCCTATGAACAAAGACAGCAATAAGAAGAAAAAGAGCACATATCTAGCTACCTAATTATGTATATTCCTTACTATCTCATGAAGACGTCCCGGCATCGGATAATCTAAGACAATTTTTCCATGGCTTGCTACGAAGCTAAACAATCTTTCTGCTTTCCCAGATTCTTCTAATGTATGTCTAGGTCATAAGAGTAGAACTGTTCTTACTGTGGTGTAGAAACTAGATACTCATCTAATATTCCAATGTTCAAACATATGGTGACTGTGGCATGGGTTCTACTCTAAGTCAGGAAATGGTCCTAAGGATTTCATCCGGTGCTTATTTCCATCAAGGCCATAGGGTCTTGCAGCAAAGTCAAAAACCATCGGTAGATATATCTACATGATCATGATTATGGAGAAAGCTTCTAGAAAGCTCAAGACCCTTCAAAGAACAGCTACCTTGCAACAAATATTGCCAAACAAATATCAAAAGGTGATTACTTCAAGACGTGAGAACTAGGATAAGTTCTTCAACTGAGCGCATAATGAGCTAACCATAAACATTTTCTTTTTCCATAAAAACATGAATTCTTAGCATACAAAAATTTTATACATAGAACTACTTAAAACTACATAAACAACATAGCAAAATAAAACTAATATATACAGCTAAAGAGTTCACTTGATTGGGCAAAATCATTTTCTTTATAGGGAAGTACGGAAATACATATGTACAGCTGTACATTTATGTTATTTTCAAATTATTTGAATTCATACTTCAAGAATATCTGCATATATGAAAGAAGGAGGAAAAGTTTAGATGTGAATATATTTATTCGTTTATTTATTAAGGAAGATGAAGGGAGAAAAAGAAAAAAAAAAGGTATATGTATATAAATTGGATTTTAATTAGATGTACGCGATGGAAGGCCTAATGGAGAATTCAAGTTCAATGAATTAGGAGTTTTTGCCGGCACTGGATTCGTGTTATTAACAGTAGGAGGAGTCGAATTTGTTGGTCCATTTAAATGTTGCAATCGATTAATACCAGTCATACTATTACCAGAAATTTTATTGGGATGATCGACACCTCCAAAACGTCGAGAATTCGCTTGTCCATGCTTCATTTTAGCTTCCGCTTCCAATTTTCTTTGAGTAACCAACGAATATTCCGACTCTTCTGGAGGAATATATTTCCCATCATGTCTAATAACACCCAACAATTCCTTCATTCTTTTTTCACAAGCTTTAGGAGGTCTTCCCAATTTCTCTCCAACTCTTTGCCATTTGCCAAATTCATCCTCTTTAAAAACTTGCTGTAATGCACTATCTTCAGATTCTCTCCAAACTGTATGTTTCATATCCGCGTAAAAATGTTTTTTAATGGCACCAGGTGATCGTTGAGGAAACGCGTCCGTGATTACTGGCCATTTGGCTCCGGATTTTACAAGTGATCGTAAACGATCTTCTTCTTCTTTAGTCCAAGCTAATGATCTGACTACTCGCTTTTTAATCTCATTCGGTGATCGGGTATCCTTCAGTTTTTTCTTTGGTGGTTCATAGAGACCTGCTGATTCGGCATTTCGCGTAAATCTTGAATTATTATTCCCATCATCTTGTTCATATGATGGTGGTGGTTGTGTTTGCTGCTGCTGTTGTTGCTGTTGTTGTTGTGTGGGATCGTTATTTTGATTCATTAATTGTTGTTGCATCATTGATGCCGCCATTGATAAAGATGCAGTTCCAGAATTATTTGGTAATGGTAATCCTGAATAACCAGACATTATATCATTTGAAGGACCCTGTTTATACAATTGAGTTGGTGGTTGGGGTTGTTCCTGGGGTGGTTGACCTGGGCCCACCGCGGTCAAGCCACCATATATGGAATTCATATTTGAAGGAGGATATCGAGCAGATACTGCAGCGACAGCATCAGCAGTTTGCAGGTTCATATTTGGATGATTCATCATAATTTGAGGCAATTGGGTTTGAGGCATGTAAGACAACGGAGGTTGATCTTGTGAATGCGAAGGATCAGGTTGAAGTGACTGAGGTGGTTGCTGTGGGTTAGCGTGAGACGGTGGTTGCTGCTGATAGGACATTATTAACAATCGTTAAGAGCGTGAATGAATCTATAAGCAAAAAGAAGACGCGAAATAAAAGTTGAATATGTCGGGCAAAGGTAGTTTCAATCGCGTAGAATAAACTGTAAGACCAATCACGAGGAAGAAACAAAAGGGATATTTAACGGAGGTTGACGAAAGGATAAATGCCGTGCGAAATGAATTTTAGACACAAATTTGAGTTTTGATGGAATTTTTTGAAAAAGAATAAAAACGTTCGTGTAGAAGGAAAGAGGTCGCGTAAGAATCCTCGATCTTTTCTTGCTGTTCTGTAACACAAAAAGCCACAATTATCGTGAACTAACAAACAAATAAATAAAAAAGTGACAATTTGTTACTAAACCCTTCTCTCGAGAAATTGGTGTGTTGTTCAGATGTTTTGAGTACTCAATCGATATTGTGGTGATGATGAGACAGAAAAGGGAGAAATAAAAAAAGAAAAAAAGAGAAAAAAGAGAAAAAATGGTCTATTCTTAAAGGACGAGAAGGAGTTTTAGAGGGAAAAAATAAAAAGGAAAAAATAAAAGTTGTTAGAAAAAGAAAAAAGACAATTTTTTGTTTCTTTGGTTTTGGAGTCAGAAAAAAGGAATGTTACATATCTTACCCAAATAGGAAACATGATTGAAACAGTATATCTATACAGTGCTATGTGTTAATCCGTACATAGTAGTATACATTACTAAACATGTCATGTATTAGTAATTTATTACTGCGTAGTCACATCACGTATTGCTCATTTGGGTGTTATCAATCATCTTTTACCACCACACCGCCATATTCATCACTTCAATTAGTTCTCGCGATAATGTTCTTACTAGAAATATGTTGTCATTTCCATCCTACACTACCTGGCGGTGTATCTACTTCGCCTTTTCTACATATGTTTTCTGTGTGGAATACTGTACTCTACATCTCCACAATCCATTGATCAAGTTTATTTCGAATCTACAGAGATCTTAAAAGTGAAATGAGTATGAATCATCTATACCACTACCCAGGTAGTACACACTTGTATTTGTATGTGAAACGATTTCACCAAACTCTGATCAATTGAAATATGTGTACAGTACACAATAGTCCTCTACATATGTACTACGTATGTACAAATACATCCTTATGTACTTCATTTTAACGATGAAAGAATCTCTTTTCTATGATGACTTCGTTGTACTTTTCTTATTACACAGATTCATATCATTACCACTAAATTTATATCAATTCCTACGAATATTATTTAACTGTAATTGCTTATGTTGTTTCAATTTTAATGCCTATCGTATAATCTGTTTTCGTCTCAGTCAATTTAATTATTATTCTCAGTTTCTATCTTTGCCATGATCATCAGAGAAACTTCAATGTTGCCGGTCAAAGTATCTCGACTATTCATAATTTTTTCATCATCAAGATATCACCAATAATAACATTGAAGTTGTGTGAAAAACTTTAAAGAGCTCCGTTGGAAGAAATTAATAGTGTTTAAATAAAGATTACAATTTCCTATTTGGGTCATTTCAATTTGTGTTTCATTCTTCTTTTCTTTCACCCTCTAACCCTACTCCTATTTATCATTATCACCACTACAACCACTACAATCCAAACAATGGTATATTTCACAATCAAGCCACAAATTCAATCGGCACTCTTACAACATTTTACCAATCTCAGTGAAAAAAAGCGTGCTGAGTATGAACTTTCCATTGATAATTTCGATGGATACACAGACCACATTTCTCATAGTGATCTGATCATCCTTTCGAAGTCGACCAATGTCAGCCTTTCTAAACTTACGCACTCTCTTGAAATATATTTCGCACCGCCTCCACCACCTAAGCCGAAGACAAAAGAATATTTAGAGTTGATGGAACGGTTACGAAATGAACAAGCTGAACGTGAATATCGTACACTCATCAGTGGTGTGGCCAAATCATCATCATCTTCAAATAATAATAATAATAATAATAATGATGATCAAGACGACTTAACGCCAGCACAACAAGTTAAGGTTCTCAAAGAACAATTAACTACCATTGTGAACATAATCATTTCTTTAGCATCTGTTGCGTATGCTGCATTTTATGCGACTCGCCATTGGAATTCTATGGCCGCACGAACATTACTATCACTTTTTAGTGCAATAGTTGTGTTGATAGCTGAAACTACCGTTTATTATGGATACAAACGTAAGATTTGGGAAGCAAAGGTGAGAGAAGTTAAAAAGAAAGAAGTCAAAAGTGTTATTCATTCTTATGAATTTGGATCCAAGAAGGAAAAAGGTGGTGATCAAAGAACCGAGCTAGAAAACGCTATCTTGCCAGATTTGGATGAAAAGACTAGCAGTAGTTTGAGACGACGGAAATAATTTTTTCGTTAAAATCTAATATCTCTTTAATTTATATGTAAAGGGGGATGCTGAGAATTCATGTATGTAAATAAAAATTGTTAGTATTTACATAGTCTCCTATTTCAACGCGATTTCCTTTTGAGCAAATGTTTCAACCATGATGTGCTATTTAGTTTACGCATTAGTAGTGATAAAAGGGATATCAAATAAATAAGAATTATACATGCTTCATGTATTCGTAGTACCGTTGTAAGTACATATGTATATCTTCTAGAAGGTAGACCGAAACCAAAAAAAACAAAACAACACCAGCTGAAAACATGCATTACACACAGGTTTCAACTTCTAATTGCCGGCCTGTCCGGGTGCGCCAAATCCCAGTCCCTGGTTCGAACTTGGCGTAGAGCACATTTATTTTAGCATCCAAAGTCCATACATCCCATTACAACGCCCTGCGCTAACATTCTTCCTATATTATACCTACCACGATTCATCTGGTTTCTGGTTTTCCCCATGGCTCTGCCATGTTTCCATGATATATCCCAATCTGTCATACCTAAAATGTATACATTTTACTAGAATACAACTCTCAGGTAAAAAAAAGTACAAAAGTACATAATACTACACTGTGACACCAGTCGACTGTTTTTCTGTCCAAACTAAAATAACAGTCAACTCTATTCTTGATGGAGAAAAAATAAAGCCGTAGCCGCTGTGCAACAATACAACATATATTTTTCAAAATCATGTCTTCTAAAAAAACTATAGTAATTTCATACGTGTGCAGCGTAGTATGCATATGTTGAATATGGAAAGTCATTTAAAATTTGAAGCAAACACAAGTCCTATATTGTCAGTACCAAGTGTGATATATGCTGTTATTGCGTCCAAATGCAGTATACACATAGGAATGCACACATGCCATGTGTCTTTGGCAGTAGTGCACGATGGTACAACTATATGTAGTATTTCTCTCGAGACCATTCTGAGTGTGGTTAAGGACCCATGTGGCACCATTACTCCATATTAAAGATGTGCCTTATTCCAGAACTTAAAAATTTATTTACCTCCGTACAAAGATCATTTCAAGCCATTCTTTTGTACTTCTGATTACTCTATACAACTAGATCTTCAACATGTGTACGTACTAGGTACATTCACATATTAGGAGAGGCGGACCTCGTATTTTTACAGTTTTAAATTCGTTTAATTTTCTTTTCTTTTAATATTAATCCAATTTAGGTCATTTGTGGTTAATTTGTGTAAAAATCGTCATGAAAATCAAGGATCTGGTGTAGATAAAACAAGTAAGTATAACAGTTTCATACAAATGTACATATGGCATATGTACGTACTATGCACTTCGTAGTACATACGTGCATACAAAATATGTACTAGTACATGCTGTAGGGATTCACATTAGCACATAAATTCTTGATTGAACATCAAAATTGGTTTGAATCCAAGCCAATCCGAACCGGAAGGAGAAATCAAAATCTATACACATCGCCTACTTCTAATAGAACGCAAAAAAGGATATACCATTTTGAGCAATTCCTACGTTCATTCTCCGTAGCCGCGCATTTAACATGGTTTCAACTTCTAATTGCCGGCCTGTCCGGGAGGGCCAAATCCTAATCCCTGGTTCGAACTTGGCGTAGAGCACATTTATTTTAGCATCCAAAGTCCATACATCCCATTACAACGCCCTGCGCTAACATCCTTACTATATCATACCTACCACGGCACACCTGGTGTCATGGCCCCGCCATGTTTCCATAAAATATCTCAACTTGTCATATTTACAGTATATGCATACATATGTATGTACATGTAACAAGAATACAACTCTTTTTTTTTTTTTTTCTTTTAATTCAATAGCATCAACTCTCAGATAAAACAGAACAGAAATAAAACAGCGGATCGGATGTGAAGAATACCAACTCACGTGAAAATTGATAAAAACTTTCCCAAGCTGTAAGTGCTATCTTCCAAGTTGCAATGACGAAATGAGGGGCTTAAAAACTATGATATAATTCATTAATAAGCTTAATTTATTTCAACAGTTGCAAAAACGAGCCGAGGAATGAGAACACAAGAAAAGTGCTAACACTTACCCCAGACTTTTACCTGTTCACTATTTAAAATCTACTCCTCGGTATTCTTTCTTCCTTTTAAATATATTCATATTTCCCTTCAGTTTCTCTCTTTTGCTATATTTATTTGTACCATCTCTTCCAGATCATTTCATCCACCACAAAAATGGCTAAAATAGAAACTTGGTTGACTAAAGCAACTGGTGTTAGAGTACCTGTTATTCAGGGAGGTATGATGTGGGTTGGTAGAGCTGAATTGGTGGCAGCTGTTGCTAATGCTGGAGCTCTTGCTTTTATGACTGCTTTAACTCAACCTACTCCTCAAGCCCTTAAGGAAGAAATTAGACGTGCTCGCAAGATGACAAGTAAACCTTTTGGTGTGAATATTACTTTATTGCCTTCAATGAAGGCACCCAACTATGCTGAATATGCTCAAGCAGCTCTTGATGAAGGTATCAAAGTTTTTGAAACAGCTGGTAATCCCGCTCCTGTTCTTAAGTTGCTTAAAGATAATGGTGCAATTGTTATCCACAAATGTATTAGTATTAAACATGCGGTCAGAGCTCAAAATTTGGGAGTTGATGCTATTTCTATTGATGGATTTGAATGTGCTGGTCATCCTGGTGAGGATGATATTACTTCAATGGTTTTGTTGGCTGAATCAGCAAAAGCTCTTAAAATTCCTTACATTGCATCAGGAGGATTTGCGGATGCTCGTGGTTGTGCTGCTGCATTGACACTTGGTGCCAGTGGTATTAATATGGGTACTAGATTTCTTTGTACTGTTGAATCTCCCGTCCACCATAATGTTAAGGTGCAAATCACAAAGAATAA
Organism: Geotrichum siamense (nom. inval.); assembly: GCA_030568955.1. Classification (NCBI taxonomy): domain Eukaryota; kingdom Fungi; phylum Ascomycota; class Dipodascomycetes; order Dipodascales; family Dipodascaceae; genus Geotrichum; species Geotrichum siamense (nom. inval.). Next base: position 10,996 of record JAJMJJ010000067.1, on the reverse strand, counting down.
GGATACTGACACCCAACTTGTATTGAGAAAATTCCGCAACACTTCACGTGTATACAAGAACCCTGTCTCAGTTGAAGCTGCCAGAATCGAGCAAGAGAAACCAGATGCTGAATTTAAAGATGTTGCTGCATTGGTGTCTGGAGTAAGAGGCAATACTGTTTATACTTCAGGTGATGTTAACGCTGGTGTATGGGCAGTTGGTCAAGTTCAAGGACTGATTACTGATATTCCTACATGTGAAGAGTTGGTAAAGAGATTAGAGAGTGGTATTATCGAGATTCTTACCGAAACTCCTCGTAGAATTATTGTTGAAGATTCTAAGCTTTAATTTATAGGTTTCTGCATAGATATTAAACAACATGATTGACCATATATTTACATATGTACGCACACTGTGTATATCATGCAGTTGATGGTTTTCATTTGAAAAATGGACCAAATTGATCCGAGCTGAATGTATTATTACATAAGAAATAATAATTAGTCATAAATTTCAACAACAATAACAACAAAAAATCTACTGTGCCTTTGAGTGTGGGGGAGAGGAGTAGCGAGAAAAACAAAAATTGCTTACAAAAATTCACAGAAAAAGAAACAAAAAATAGAAAAAGTTTATATTGATCACGAGAACTTTTATACCAGGCCAAAAACAGATTTTTTTCCTCCCCTTTTCTTTGGTTTATTTTTCACCATCATCATCGTGAACTATTTTGCCTTCTTTGTTTTATATTCTATTCTATTTGTGTTTTTTTTATTATTTATTGAATTTATCAACTATTGTTTTATGCCAGAATTTTATTGCTCCAATTGGAAGTTTTTTTTAATTCTTTTTGCCGTGTTTGTTCTAGACTCTTTCTATTAACCATCATCATCATCATCATTTCTTATTATTATATTTGGTGTTATGACTGAAATTTCATTGTTTTCTCAACAGGTTTCTTCTCCATATTCAACAGCGTCTTCAGCTTCTTCTTTGCCAAGTTCGTCTTTTTCACCATCACCTTCATCTCAACAACCTCTAATAAACTCATCTAATAACTCTTCGCATCCACTTCAGCAACTAACACAACATCAACAAAATCCACCTGCATCTTCCTCATTACATCATCCATCTGAAAATGATTCCATCATTAGAGGCGATCTAAACGCAAACAATGACCCTGATTCAAACAACTCCAAAAAACGTTCTGCATCATCTTCTTCCGCACCTGGTAGTAACAACAACAACAAAAACTTAAAACAGCCACCTCGCAAACGAACCACAAGAGCTTGTGATCAATGTAATCATTTACGAACCAAATGTGATGGGAAAAACCCTTGTGCTCATTGTATTGAGTTTAATTTGGTCTGTGGGTATTTGCGGGTACCCTTGAAAAGAGGTAAGGCTAGTCAAACATATATCGAGTCAGCCAAGGAAAAAAAAGCTGCCTATGCTGCTGCCAAAGCTACAGCTGCAGCTGCTGTAGCAAGAGGTGAACCAGTGCCTCCTGATGTGGCTGCAATATTGTCAAAATCAAAACCAGGTAAAGCTGGCGCAATGTCCAAAAATCTTAATAATAATAATACTGCATCAACTACGAAAGGAATCGGTGAAAAAGTTGATAATCCGAATTTTTCAACACCATCATCGACACTAACTGCACATGAATCATTTCTAGATCATACACCAAATCATATGGATTCATTATTTTACAGTAATGCTAATGGATCATCGACATCAACTAATAATAATACTAATACAACACCAAATCCAGGAACACAGCAGCAACCATCAGCAGGAGTTGTCGTGATAGGTGGTAGCAATGCTACTAACACAACCACTAATAATAAGAATAACGATAGCATGAGCGACAAAAATAATGCCCCGCCGTGCGATGTCATGATTGCGACTAAAAATAGCACAGGTGAAACTCCTCAAGTTTCACATGATTTCAATCTCGATTCCCAAAATTTACTGTTTGAAGATGCCGTATCACCAAATACTGGTTGGTTGTTGAATTTGGTGAATCATTCATTAGATCCAAATAAAACTACAAATCAATATCAAGAACCTTCTAAAATTGATCATTCACCACCATTTTTGAACAGAGATCATAACTTTTCTGAACCAAGTGCCAATCAGCAAAATCATATCGAGCATGTTCCTGATCATACTAACTCTGTGATATCTGTTGCACAGGGGTTAACACATCCTCATCTAAATGGCACAACCGGTGATAATAGAAATGGATCAACATCAGTCGAATTTGGATTTCAACCCCCTAATCCTTCACCGCCAAATATGCATACAGGTGGAACAACGACGGGTTCAGAAGCTTCTCCAGGTATTTCTACTACTAGATATCCTATACTTAAAACTATCGAACATCTTGTGACTGATTTACCAAGGTCATTTTTGGAACATCTTTTGGAATCATATTTTTCTTATTCAACTCATTTACTGGCTCATTTAGTGAGAAAGTGCTCGATTTTGTCACCAACAAATCCGAGAAAATCAACGCCATCACTGATTTTGTCATGTTTGTTGGTAGCTGCACATTATTCTGATAATCCTTTAGTTTCTGGGTCCCCTTCTGCTAGAGAAAACATTATTAAAAAATTGACTGATTTGACTATTGATAATTTGAAAGCTGCACACGAAGTAAGACCTTCAGTAATTATTGACGATGTTATTGCTTACATTCATTTGGGAACAATGGTTTCTGCATCGGAATATAAAGGATCGAGTCTAAGGTTTTGGTCAACTGCATGGGCATTATCCAAGGAATTGAAATTAAGTACTGAGTTCCCTGATTTATTAGAAGAAGTAAGAGAAGAACGAAGAAGAACTTGGTGGTTACTGTATATTGTAGATCGACATTTAGGGCTGTGTTATAATCGACCGCTTGCTATATTGGATTCTGAATCAACTGAAATTTATCGACCTATTGATGATATTATTTGGCTTTCAGATAGCGAATTAACTCCTGCTGAATTAGATCCTACACGAATAAAAGGACTTTGCCACTATGTCACAGGACAAAATGTTTTTGGCTATTTCCTACCCTTGATGACTATATTAGGATCACTTCTGGAACTTCATCATTTCCATCAAAATCCAATGTTACCACAAATTGATGTAAATCAAAGTATGAGGACAGTCATTCAAAGTCATTTGGAACAGTATACTACGTCTTTGAAAAATTGGAATACCGTTCCTTGTACGCATATTTATGAAAATGCATGGAGAAATTATGCGTATCAGATATCACATGTGATGCATGTATTAGCACTTGTTCCTTGGGATCCATTGGAATTGATTAACTCAATGGATTCACTTATTGTGTCCGCAGAATTTAGGGAAGCTACGGCTCATGCCATTAGTGCCTCCAAGCATACACGAAGGATCTTGACTATGGATGCAGATCTTAAGTTGATGCCATTTTTCTTTGGAATTTATTTGTTACAATCGTCGTTTGTTTTACTTTTTTTGGTTGATAGAGTTGAATCAAATGTGTCACAAGATATTATCGCTGCATGTGAAACAGTTGTTCATGCACATGAAGTGTGTGTTGTTACATTGAATACTGAATATCAACGAAATTTCCGAAGAGTTATGAGAAGTACGATGAATTTGTTGACATTGAATGGTAATAGAGATTCAAGTACTAATGCAGCTGGTGGGAATGGGAATATGGTAGGAAGTGAAGGAAATGAGGAAGACGATAGATTTTCGGGCCCATTATTTGAGAATCAAAGAAAGATTGAAAAAGAACAAGCTAGACAACGAAGAAATGATGTTCTGGGGTTGTATAGGTGGAGTTCGGGTGGACATGGATTGGCAGTTTAGTAATTATAATAATTAATAATAATTTAAGATGAAGATGATATTTTGTTATGATAACATTTTGAATTTTTGTTTTATTTTTATTTATTATTTTCAATTTATTATAATATGTTTAATACACATGTTTTTTTTTATTTAATTCTGAACAACTAAAAAAAAAAAAAAAAAAAAAAAAAAAAAAAAAAAAACTAAGTTGTAGATGGTGATTTTATTACGAGAAATTGTTGAATGAGGAATTTTCTTTACAGGTATGTATGTATATAAAAATAATAATAGGAACAAACGAAGAAAAAAGATTATATATATAAAATCACATTCCATATCTAACGTATAGCTCATCAACAAAGTGAGAATGTTTAATCCCCGGATCTCTTGCCGCTTTAAAATATTCCAAAGCATCAGGGATTGAGATTTTCAATTGCTCAATCATATAACAACATAGCAAGAAACCAGTTCTATTAAATCCATAATGGCAATGGACGGCTATTGTTAGGCCTTCAGGGGATGAGGAATAGAGAGGGGTGAGAGTGGTGAGGATAGAGTTTACTAGGTCGATGAAAAGAGCTACTTCTGAAGGGGTGGGTGGAATTTTTGAGACTGTGGGGAATTTGTAGTATTTTATTCGAGAGAATGTGGATGGATCGTAGGGAGGGCTTTCACGAGAAATATCAATGATAGCACCAATGTCAGGGTATTTTGCTTCAAGTAGAGGAGGTGAATGTGACGGATCGTCTTGACGTAAGGTTTTCATTGCTCTAAATTGGGTATGTGATATGCGAGGACTAACAGGATCTACACCCCTCCACTTAGCTTCATTTTTCAGCGACCATTTATCTTTTTTCGATTCCAAAAACATCAATTGCCATCCTAAGGATAGTTTGACATCAATTGATTTGGATAAAAAGTCAGAGATTAGACCGGATATTAGGTTGGGTTTTTCAATAAGGCATGCGTGACCGGCATTATGAATGATGGTGTGTTCGAGGTCGAGTGATTTGGGTCCAAGAAGGGTCCGAATTTGGTCGACGTTAGTTGGAGGTGTAACAATATCTTGATCAGCTCCAATCATGTAGACTGGAATTTCCAATTTTTCCCAATCATCGATACTTGGAGGTTTTAAATTATAGAATGTACGTAGCCATACATTTCCATTAACCTGTAGATTCCATCTCAGCTGAGTTCTTGTCAACTCTTCGTTACTCCAAGATACAGGGGCAAGCATTCTATGCACAGATTCCGAATCTAATCCTCCCATTCTATCCCTCGCTCTAAAGAGTCCAAACACCCAATTAGGTATCCACCCTGCTATCGTTTGCATTCTCTTCAAAGCTTCTCCTTTCTCCACATCAATCCTTGGTGACGGTGGTGCAATAGCAACCATCCCTACACACCTGATCCCCAACTTCAACGCCAATCTCGCCGCCAAAAAACATCCCATAGAATGCCCAATAATCACAACCTCTCTCCCCGTTTCCTGAATACTAGTCTTCAACACTTGTTCCAACAACCTCACCAAACTTTCCTGCCTATAAACTCCCCAATTCGAACAATACTTCGATTCACCATGCCCTGGCAAATCAATTGCAAGAACTTCACTAAAATGTGATAAATGATCCATAATATGCTTAAATTGTGAAACTTGCCCGCCCAATCCATGAATAAGTAAAACTATTGGTAATGTCGGTAACTTGTGTCCTTTGGGATGTGGAATACTAACTACACGAACTGTGACTTCAACTTGTTCCTTCACATTACCGTCTTCCATATCTTCTCCTACATCAATCATAAATTTCCTATAAGTTGCATGCTTCTTTATTAATGGCGTATCACTTGATTCACTCAACAACTTAGCTTCCAATTCCGAATACCAAAACACATTTCTTAAATATTCCATATTTTCTTCTCCCCTATTAAAATATTTCCTCTTAATCTATACTGACCTTACCGATCTTCTAAATTCTAGTAAGATAAACAAACAATAATTTAATAACAACAAAGAAGACGGAAGAAAGAGAAAGAAAAAAAAAATGACAGAAAAAAAAAAGTCTGCCCTTTCTGGAATAGGAAACTTTTATTTTGGCACGTTTTTACTTCAAACCCTTCTCAATAGGCGTCTAAATCAAATATCTTTAAGCAGCAACAATTCTGATATATAGTACAAAACAGACATAGTAAATAAATTCTCAATTAGCTGTATGTTCAATTTATCCTCAATTAAAAAAAAAAAAAATGTAATAAATATTTATATGCGTGTGTTTCGTTGTACATCACCGTGTTTATAAAATAAATAGCTCCCTTTATACACTTGGTGAAGTACAAAATACTACTGTTTTTGTTTTCTCTTTGTTTTTATAGATACTGATAATCTCCTAAACTGCAAATAATGTTTCTTCGACTGTTCAATGAATTCTTTCATCCTTAGGTTTCCACGAGCCCACAAAATTATGTTTCACATAAGCCAAAGGATGAGTTTCTGACTGTGAACCCATTTGTTCCACACCAGGACTAAATGAAGTAATTGGCAAAACCAAAGCATCAGAGACTTGATATGGTTCAGTGAGTCCAGTAAAATTCTTCCAAGTAACAGGGTAGTTCAATCCAGACTTTAATTTGTCATTAAAATAGGCAAATACCGAATCAGTCCATACACCAGGTCCAGTCCAATCCATTATTTGAGATCCTCTATCCTTCGTATTTGGAAGTTCCAAAGCATTAGAAGCTTTTCGCCTTAAAGTTTCATCTGTAATACGCCCAACAACTTCACGTAAAACCGGATGCCCAGGTTTACAATGAATGGTCCATTGACAGAACTGAATTCTTCTTGCATACCATTCAGCCCAATCTTCACGATCAGGATCAGCTTCAATTCCTACAATTAACCCAATTTTGTTTGGATCAAATTCTCCTGGAATCCAATTGGGAACCGGTTTTAATGCCACGGTATCAACGTCGGAATACGTACCACCTCTAGCTAACAAAATCAAGTACCTAAAAAAGTCTGCTCTCAAAATATTTTCCGGCATTGCCTCAAACGCTTCTATCACCTTTGGTATATTCATATACAAATGCTGCACAATAGCATGTGCAAACTCATCTGACATTACTTCATGCACAAACCCTGGATTCTTATCCCCCCAACTTTTAACCGAATCTCTAAATCGACCATCAAAAAATGGATCATCCAAATCCCGTTTCCATGTTTGCCAAATGTAAGCAGGGAATTTGGATGTAATGTCATAGGGGAATTGGTATGTTAGCTGAGTTCGGATTGGAGCATCTGCAGGTAATCGTCGTAATTGTTGAATATGTTTATCCAATTGTTTGCGTTCTTCTTCCAGCATTTTTAATTTTTCGTCTTGACGTTCTGCTGCTTCTTTTGCTGTACGTTGCAATTCCTCCAACGCTTGTTCCGAAGCCTGTTTAGCTTGTAGCAATTGCTGTCGTAACGATTGATCTGCCAATATATTTGAAGGCGATATTGATTTTGATTTCCCCAAAAACATAAAAACCAACGTAAATAGCAGTGCTACCATAATAATAGTCCGTCTATAAGTCAATGATTTCCTCATAGTCAGATCTTCTTCTGTTTTATGTTATCAAATGTACCTAAAAATAAACAAAATAAAATGAAAAGAAGAAGGAACAGAAGAAATATCAAAAAGGAGAAAGAAATTTTCAAAAAAAAGGGATAGAACGTGGTAAGATTCCAAAACCTTTCAAACAATATGTACAGTTCCGATAGTAGTAATAGAAAATTACACCTGGCACCTACTTGAATTCCAACAAGATTTGTTAAATTCACGATCACCAATCAACCAAACGAGTTCTCAGTTGTCCGTAACAATAAAAATGATTTTCTCTAAAACACAAAGAAGTAAAAGGAAGAAGAAAGGAGGTTCAAAAAAAGTTTTAAGGGTTCAGTAGTGTGTCTTTTTCTAGAGCCATTTTACTTAAAACGGCGTTAAATTCAGACCTTAAAAAAAAAACTTTAAACCATCAAAAAAAAAAAAAAAAAAGCTCAAAATGAGTTAATCCAAAGGTTTTACTTTTACATAGAAACATATAATTTTCTGATTTCTTAACACGCAAAAGTTTTATACCTAAAATTACTTAAAATTACATAAAACCATAGCAAAAACAGCTAAAAACAAGGAACTACCTTTTGTTCTTAATATTATCTTTATATTAACTTACATGTACAATTTAACATCTCTTGAACCGTCATCAGATACCTCCACCTAACTAAGTAGTTACATATGTAAGTGGGTGGCAGTTGGATATGATTTTTAATAAAATAAATTGAGTAAAAAATGAATATTTGCCAACAATTAGATAAAAATCCTGCCAACCAGAAAAAATACACAAACTAATTTGAATCGTAAGTTCAACAAAAATTAGATCTTTCATCAATTGAATTCTTAAACGTTCAAATGGTATTTACCAACATAATTTTCCTATTAGCCACATATCTTCCAATGTTCAAATGGTATCAATTGATAAGTCAAAGATTCATCACAAACATACTAGTACATCTTATTTCGAACAAAATAGAATACAATTTGACTCTCAATGTACAATGCAAAACCTCAGAACTATTATAAACACTTGGAAATGAGGTAAATATTCTAATTTACGGCCTAATAACAGAACATTTTACTGTGAATATGGTGACGTATATCCTATGGTATGTGGAAAATGCAGTACGTACTCCACAGACTATTTTATTTTTGAGAGAAATCGGCTTAGATCTTGGTATAACCATACTCTGACCTAGTAATGGTCTAAAATTTGTGATTGAAATTTTCCAGTTCACACCATAAAATTATTAGAAAACTTCTATAAGAATTTTCTAACTTACGGTATTCATATACAGAAAAATTTCTCAGTGTTTCCATTTGCATTTTCATTATATTACTGAAATGAATGAACAGTCTAAATATTCCAAATTCAGGTAAGAGACTTTTTTTCAAAATTGATATTTGCATCAAGCCTTTCTAACCTGGTTAATTTATATACTTGGTTCAGATGCAATTGTTTTATTTGGAATAATAATTTGTGTTAATATTATCATGACTTTTAAATTGAAGATTGTTAGGTAATTTTTTGTCAGGCGTATATTATTAAGGGACAGATTATGGTGTGTATAAAATCTGAAATTAAAATTTTGACTTGGTCATTTCTAGTGAGCTTGACATGCTATTTACATGAAGAGCACTCTGAAAGCGCTTGGATGTAGTTATAGTGATTGTTCTTTCGTAATTGCTCCTTTTGCAAAACGAAAAAAAAAGTAAAAAAGTTATATTTTCTTGTTTAAGTTTTGACACTTGAGACTTAACATATAAATTTAAAACTAAGTAATATATTTAATTTTTTTTTTTTTTTTTTTTTTTTTTCTTGTTGGGAGTAAAAAGAAATCCAAATTCCATCCTATTTGATTTTGACTATCACCAACTTCGCATATATTTTTTTTTAATACTCTAACAATGGGTCGTTTATCAGTCAAAAAGTTCAAAACCAAACGATATAAAAGGTAACATTACTATATTACTTATTTATATGCAGTTGCTAACAGTGCATAGGGATGTTGACCAGATTCTCTATAATGATATGGAGTCACCTCAATCGATTCGAAAATTAAGGCATCAGAAGTTTGATGAAACTAAGCCAGGCCTTGGACAATTTTATTGTATTCCATGTGCGAAATATTTTGAGACATCGCCTGCAATGTCGAATCATCAAAGAGGCAAAGTGCATAAGAGAAGACTTAAACAACTGAAGGATGGACCTTATACTAAGGAAGAAGCTGACGCTGCAGCTGGACACAATGTTGCAAAATTTTTTGAAAAGAAGGATCAAAGAACTCAAATGTCAAGTACAGATATGGTGCAGGAAGAACTGATTAAAAAGAATAAACTTACATTGAAGGATGAACTAGAGGCACACAGTTTGGCAGAGAAAGAGAAGGAAGCTTTGATGGATGATACTATGTATGAGTAATGTGAATGAAATAAAAAGAGAAAATTTATTATTATTTTTGGTATTTACTTATAAGATTCTATAGGGGACTATAAACAGAATGATTATAAAAACGCATATTGATTTCTTCATTACCATGATTGATTAAGTACGTACCTAGGGGCCTACCTGGGTACAATTGTCATTATTATTATTATTATTCTGTTATTATTATTATCATATGGTTACTTTAGCAATTAAGATGTAAATTTAACACTGTCTTCATTTATATATTGTTTTATTTTGTGACTATTTTATTTTTTCTTTAGTATTCATTTTATATTTACTTACAAAATTTTATATAGGACTATAAACAGAATGATTATCATTATTATTAAAATATTTATATTATTATTATTATCATTATTATTATTAATAATCAATCTGTTTATAGTCCTATATAGAATCTTATTTTTTTTTTTTTTTTTTTTTTTTTTTTTTTTTTTTTTTTTTTTTTTTTTTTTTTGGTTAGCGTTATTTTGCTATGTTGTTTATGTAATTTCTAAGTAATGATTTAAAGCCTAAAGCTTTTGTGTGCTATGAAATCCGAAGGTTATGTGGTTTTATATATGATAAAAATTCTTTTGAATTGGCACGTATCGACCTTGACTTATAATACTTATTCTGGTTCCCATTTTTTGTAGTAATCGTCTTTAGATATTTGATTGGCAATATTCATGGCTAATCCACTGTTCTTTGATGGGTCTTGGTCCCTCCCGAATCTGGAGGCTTTTTCCATAGTCATTATCATGTAAATGTATCTGCCAATGACTTTTGACTTGGAGTATGAAATTGAAATTGCAATATGTGCAGAATAAAGGGTTACGGAATATCTTGGGTGCCAAAAAGTCCACTCCCATTGATGTGCTCCACCGTGAGTGCAATATTCTTCCACTCAAATTTCGTCAAAAAGAACTAAAGTTAAGATATGCCGTTCGGGTTAATAGAGCAATATATCCTACTAATCCTGTTCATCGCATACTATACTCAAGGTATAATGGGATACAACTGAAGGACTGCTTTACTAAGGTTGAAAAGTTTCCGGACATTACAAAATCTGTATTTTGGGATTTGAACCTACCCTGGGATCCAGGAGAAGGATCAAACTCTCAAGACAGCTATATTGTGCATATGCGCATCAAAAATCAGATTCAC